>JAHIAM010011130.1:0-67125 GCA_021605205.1 Aegilops longissima
TCATTGTCTCTTGTGTCCATTAGTTGCCTCTTTCATATCCACTTGTATTGAGTGCAACCATACTATGCTTATTAATCTTGGAGACTTTGACATATTACTTGTGATGCATGCTTGTTTGAATGAGACTATTGCATTTGGTTGTTCTCGCATCATATGCCTCCATACTATGCAATGCTCCCTTGTCCTTTCTAATGATGAGCATGATGCATACACTTGTTTGGTATCTTACCACACGAATGATAGGTTTTGCACTTCGCTAACCTCATTTGTTTTTCAGAGTGTTTGTCATGTTCTTTCATTTTGAAGGATTCACAAGGCATTACCGTCGGGAGACATTTTGGTTATGAGAAGGCATACTCAATGCAACTACATCATCCTTGAGACACTCCTAAGGTGAACTCCTTCTCTTTGAGTCATCCTCAAATCGCATATTGGATGGGTCACTCTTTCATTGTTGTTTCCTTCTTGTTGTCTACATGTTACATCTAGTGAGCGGAGAAACAACATTGGAGATTAGCTACATGGACCTTCACATTGAGGCGCTTCGCACTTCTTGGATGCACCTTCAAAACTCCACTCATGCCTCGACATCGAGCTTTGGTACACCAACACCTCCATATTTGTTGATTGTGCTCATACATGTCATGCTCGATGGACATATCATACTCACCACAAGTTTGCACGCTATGCATGGATTGACTCACATTATGCTTGTCTTGTTGCATCTATTTCCATGTCATCCATGATATATGAGCTTGTGCATTTCCTTATAAATTTGTTGTGATCTTCCTTGATGGCATATTCATACATCGTAATCATATTGTCCACCATCAATTGCATGATAATATCCACATGTTGAGCATCTATTGCCATGTTCATGCATTTGATAAACCATCCCATTATGACATCATTTTGCATCATTGGCTGCATTGCTCATATTCATAACACATTTGTGTACACAATGATTACTTTTCCTCCATGAATGCTTTGCATCTCATTCTAGATCAACGATAAGTTTCATGCGCTTTGTCACGACCAATCTTGCCATACGGACTCATTCTTGCATGATGGACACTTTGTGTGCGCTAACCATTGTATTTCAGTGTTGCTTGTGTTTGCTCTTTTGCATGTCTATCACTCGGCGACACCGTGGACTACTTGGATTGCGCCATGTCTTCAACCGTCCAACTACAAGTCCGTCTCGACAACCGTTTCCATGGTGATGAGGATCACGATCCGAGGTCGGATCTTTCCCAAGGGAGGGAGATGATGCGGAGCATCCCGTTCATCCCCATGTACACTCCATGTACTCTCCAAGCCCCAAGGATACATAAGATGAGACCTCGACTTTGCGCCATGGGACCTAAGGTGAACTTCGCTCCTTTGCGAATCTTCCCTTTCCGCATGTAAGACATGGATGCTACTTCAAGCGGACCTTGTGCATACTCGAGGTACACCGAGGAGACCATGGAGAGCCCAGGACCAAGGCCAAGCGTCTTGTGAGCGAAGGAAGGAGAAGAAGAAAGAAGATCCAGGCGGCGGTACTACCGCCAACACCAAGCGGTACTACCGCTAAAGGCCCCGGCGGTACTACCGCCCCGTGGCAGTACTACCGCTAACCAGTGATACTACCCCCCCACTGCTTCGCCACTACCGCTCAACCCGACAAGTACTAGTGTTACATACGATCCGGGCCAGTACTACCGCTCATTAGCGGCACTACAGCTTGCGGTACTACCGCCCTTGCCCGTACTACCGCCACCTTGCCACCTTGAGTCGGGCGAGGCCCATGTATCCCTCCTCACTTACCCATTGGACATATGCTATATAAACTCCCCACCTCCTCCTAGCTAGGGTTAGCTTAGGTTTAGCTCATGTTTGTGTGAGAGCCTTTGCTCATCCACTTGGCTACTTCTCCTCGGGCTCGGGACCTCTTGGAGAAGATCCCCCAGCGGATTCAAGACCCCTTCTAGGGTGGACCCCATCAAGACCTCCTCACGGAGAAGAGCGGTTACCGTTTGTATCGTCCTTTGTTGACCTTGAATCATGTATCTCCTTTGTGTTCATCGATCTAGCCCTTGTGTGATTGATCTCTTGTCGGTTGAGTGAATTCTCTCTCGTTTTCCCCGTGTTTTCCCTCTTGTTCTTCCCCGCGTTCTTCGTGTTCCTCGTAGGGATCCGCTCCAACGTGAAAGATCGTCCACGTAGGGTTCCGCCCTACATCAAACTCGATGAACACCGCGTGGAGAGGTCAAATCCGGGGCAAAATTCGGAAATTGTGGAGATGGTGGGGGAATGCTAGATCTACCTGCAACACACGAAATCCGCGGATCAAATCCATCAAAACTTGATCACACCAACAAATCACAAAAAAATTTGGGGCTATTTTTGGTGGGGATTTTCGAATTTAGGACGAAAACAGCAAAATCAAGCTAGAAAAAGAGGGGTAGGGGCTCCAATAACGTGATCAACGTGGCTCATGATACCAAGATGATGTAGGGCGGAACCCTACATGGATGATCTTTCACGTTTGGAGCGGATCCTACGGGGAATCACGAAGAACAGCGGAAGAACAAGAGAAACAGGGGAAAGCGAGAGAGAATTACTTAACCAACAAGAGATCAATCACACAAGTGCTAGATCACCGATCACATAAGGTGGCACAAGATTCAAAATCAACAAAGAAAGATACAAGCAGTAGCCGTTCTTCTCGTGAGGAGGCCTTGATGGGGTCCACCCTAGAAGGGGTCTTGAATCCGCAGGGGATCTTCTCGTAGAGGTCTGAGCTCCGAGGAAGTAGCCAAGTGGATGAGCAAAGGCTCTCACACAAAATATGAGCTAATCAATGCTAACCCTAGAAAGAGGAAGGGATGGAGTATACATAGTCTAGGGGCGAATAGGTACATGGGTCTCGGCCGGATGCCTTGCTTGACGGGGGAGGCGGATGCCAGATTTGGGCGGATGTCAGGGCCTTCACGAGTGCGGATGTCCGGGCTAGCATCTTGGGATGTCGGGCTGGGCGGCCACTTCTGCCGAATCGGGTGCGTGGCGCGGATTTTGATGAGGACATCAATACCATTGTTACACCCCAGCCCCTCTTGCTACATATCTTGGACCAATTACTAGAGCTCGCATGCGCCAATTAAATTATCGGTACTTTCGTTTCTTGGTAATGATTCTAATGTTCATGAGAATATGATGCTGCCTAAATTGGATACATTTGTTTTGCTTACAAATGAAGGCCCTAGCTTGGAGAAGGATGGACATTGGAGCAAGAACAAGCATGGAGATAATGCCATGCGCAAGAGGAACAAACGGAGTTACAAGTGATGATTTCAGGACTTTGAAGCCACCATAATGGGTGCATGAAGCCTTGGACAGAAATATACAAGATGCTACTTCATAAATGTCGTCCGAGGCTATTCTAGGTGCTGCGTCACCTTATTAGTGGGCCAGGCCCATGTAATTTCGAAATACTTAAGTATAGGCTGTTTTTAGAGTCCGTATGTGTGGGGAAACAAGAGTTAGGGTTGATTTGGACCCCTCCACCAAGGGCCACGAAATTCCCCCTCTTCCTCCATATATACAGCCCTTAGGGCACCGTTTAGACCTTGGGTTTTGTTTAGATTAAAAGTTAGCCATAGCTGCAACTTGGCGTGCCGTTTGTGTTCAGCGACCGGACAAAGCGTCCGAGAACCCCACCTTGATCAATAAAGCTTTCATCTTATATTACGCAATATCCAGTTGCAATCTCGGTTTCTTGCTTGTTCTTCGTTTGCTCGCGAAGCAGACCCTCGTGGTCGAGTTGATCGTGCTCGGCGTGGTCAATAACCTCTCGGAGTTGGTTTAGCGATTGCTAAAGCGCGGCGTCCTCGCTGCGTTCGTAGTCGGATCGTCAAAGTCGACTTCCTCCCAGCGAAAACCACATCTCATCGAAGGCAGGACACCTTTGCCTCTATCAAGTGGTATCAGATTTTTAGGTTGCTCGGTGAGATTTTACAGTTTTTCGTAGATTAGATCGAGTCATTCTTCATACCTAAAGTCCACGAAAAAGCCACAAAAAAAAATTAGGGTTAGTTCATCATATCCGAACCAATCGAGCCTTTGCATAATCTTTTAGGGTTTTGCTTTGTTGAATTTGCGGTTGCATCGTCGTGTCAAGTTCTTTGGTCTTAGAGTCTAGTCTTTTAGAGTTTGAGTTACGGTCATAAGTTGTCACGCGCGCCGCTTTCATCATCATCGCCTTGCCATCTACCACCATTGCTTATCCGCCACCGCTCTGAATCCGTATCCATATACCACCACCAATCCGTATCCATATACCACCACCAATCCGTATCCATATTCCACCACGCTGCCATATACCACCACCATATATCCACCACCAATCGAGTTCTTCTCATATTAGGTTTGTTTTGAGATCCATCTAGTTTCGATTCGTGTTTCCTTGCGGAGTAGGTTTGGAAAAAAAAAAAAAAAAGGAAACCACCCTCGTTTAGGCCCAAAATTTTCAGCACTTGTCGAAAAATTTTACGGCTATCCTATTTTTAAGTGTTTCTAAGTGGATTGAGGCGATCGCCGTTATAGAAAGTTTTTTGACCCGTTTCGAGTTTTTGGGTCAGGCGTCGAAAAAAAAAATTTTTAGTCGAAAAAAAATTTCGTGCCCATCTGTCGGTTTGACACAGGAAGAGTTTTGAGACACTCGCCATTATAGTGATTTTTCGCAAAAAAAAAAAAAAAAGCAAAAAAAAAAAAAAGCGCAAAAAAAAAAAAGCGAAAAAAAAAAATTCAGTGTGCTTTTCCGTTGTTTCCGTGCAGCGCCGTGATTTTGTTAGTGTTCTAGGCTCGCGTCTCTATGCGGTCTAGCCTAGGACCGACCTGATCACCGTCGTTGGCGTTTATTCAACTTTGCATCTCTGAATTGATTATTGCTAACCATTTTGCTACCATATTATAAGCCTTCCCAGCTCCACATACATCTACATCGTGCGTTTGACTCTCCACAGTAATCGCTCTATCAAGCTTTGAGAGTTTGACTACATCGGTTGCGATCACCGCTTTCTTCTTTGGTAGAAGGCTGGTAAGAATTTGAGATTTGCTGACGGTTTGTGTTGTCACCACCACCACCACCACTTCCTAGTAGTCTGCCGAATCATATTCTTGTGTGTTTCTATTGCTGCTAACCATGGCAGGATCACAAGCCAAGCGAGGTATTGGGAGAACATGACAAACAAAGCGCTACATGATAAGTTTCAACAAATGATGAGTGGGCGGTGGACGATGTGCTAAATAGATTTGAAGAGGCCATGGAGAAGATAGATGGCATTGAGAAGGCGTTGAAACAAAGCTCGATAACAAGTTTAATGAATTGCTGCGCGTCTACCACCACCACCACCGGCTGCACCTACGCACCTCTACTACAACAACATGGACTACCTCCACATGTGAAACAGCCCTCCATGAGCTTCCGTGTCCCTCTTCAGCTGGCCAAGCTCTTTGGTGCTGCTGTTGATATACATGGCTCCTGCTGCTGCTGGCGGGGAGGATGATTATGTGAGAGCTTACGAGGATGAGGTTGATCAACATCGAACTACGTGCAACCACCAGCACCACAACCACCAGGTCGTCCACATGCAAATAATGGCAATGTTGGGCTCCCCTTGGTGCGAGATCATGACCATCTCCTAAACTGAAATTGAATATTCCACCATTTGAGGGTAGATATGTTCTGATATATATCTTACTTGGGAGTTAGAAACTGAACAACGATTTACATGTTTACAATATCACGAGGAGAGGCGTGTTCTGCTGCTGTTTGTGCTTTCACTAGCTTTGCATGTGTTTGGTGGTGCGAACATTGTAGATTATATCTGTTCCAGCTACTTGGGCTGCTTTGAAAACTGCTATGCGTACTCGTTGGGTTCCACCATATTATCAGCGTGAATTACTTCAAAAATTGCAGCGCTTAAGACAAGGAAAAAATTCGGTGAAGAATATTATCGGGAATTACAAACTGGCTTGATTAGATGTGGTATTGTTGAGGAGAATGAAGCTATGCTTGCGTTTTACGGGTGGATTAAATAGAGATTCAGACCATTCTAGACTACAAGGATTATAATAATATCACTCGATTATTCCATCTTGCTTGTAAAGCTGAGCGTGAAGTCAGGATCGGCGGGCCTTGGCGGCGGACTAACTTTTACGCAGGTCGACCTTCATCATGGACACCACGTGCATCATCTACTTCCACGTTCTACTACGGCACCTCCGTGGCTGCCACCTCAACCGTGATACAAAAAGAGGCACAACCACCACTATCGCCAAGAGTACACTGCTTTGGGCCTACGAGCTCTTCTTCTTCCATGGCGTCAGCAGGGCACACAAGTGATATTATTTGTCGTCGTTGTAAGGGAAGAGGACATTTTTGAGAGAATGCACATCTCAGCGTGTGATGATTGCTCTTGAGGATGGTGGGTATGAGTCGCTAGTGACTATGATGAAGAGACTTTGGCTCTTATTACACATGAAGAACACGGTGGAGATGATTACGATCTGAGGCGCAATACATGGCTCTTGAAGATCTTTGCAGGTATGAATGTTTAGTTGCTCAACGTGTTTTGAGTGTGCAGGTTACACAAGCTGAGCAAAATCGGAGGCATAACTTGTTCCATACAAAGGGAGTTGTGAAGGAGCGTTCTATTAGCGTCATCATAGATGGAGGGCTGCAACAACAGCTAGCATGGATATGGTGGAAGCTTTCTCTCACCACAAGACCACATCCACATCCTTACTACATCCAATGGTTCAACAACAGCGGCAAGGTTAAGGTAACACGTCTTTGTTAGTGTGTATTTTAGTATCTCTACATATCTGATTATGTTGATTGTGATGTGGTACCTATGCAAGCATGTTCCTTATTACTTGGTAGACCATGGCAATTTGATAAAATTCTGTACACCATGGTAGAAACAATCGTATACTCTTGTTCACAAGGATAAAATATTACTTTGCTTCCTATGACTCTGATTCCATTTTGAAAGATGATATTAATAGAGCTAATAAAGCAAAACAGGAGAAAAATAAGAGTGAAAATCAGATTGTGGCAAAAGAATTTGAGCAACAAATGAAGCCTAATAATAAACCATCTAATGTTGCTACGAAATTAAACTGAAAAGTGCATGTTTATTTGCCACCAAATCTGATATTGATGAGCTAGATTCTAGCAAATCTGTTTGCTATGCTTTTGTGTGCAAAGAGGCATTATTTTCATTAGAGGGCGTGCCTTCCTCTTTGCCCCTACGGTCACTAACATTTTGCGGGAGTTGTTGGCGTCTTCCCACAAGGCGTGCCAGGATTACCACCTATTAGAGGATTGAGCATCAAATTGACTTAATTCCGGTGCGCCGCTACCAACCGCGCACCATACCGTACCAATCCGGAGGAGGCGAAGGAGATTATCGTCAAGTCGAGGAGCTGCTCGACAAAGGTTATATCTGCGAATCTCTTAGTCCTTGTGCTGTTCCTATTATACTAGTGCCTAAAAAGGATGGTGCGTCGGCGTATGTGTGTTGATTGTAGAGGCATTAATAATATTACTATTAGTTATCGTCATCCTATTCCTAGGCTAGATGATATGCTTGATGAATTAGTGGCTCTACAATATTCTCCAAAGTTGATTTGCGTAGTGGATACCATCAAATTCGTATGAAATTGGGAGATGAATGGAAAACAGCATTTAAAACTAAGTTTGGATTATATGGTGGTTAGTCATGCCTTTTGGGTTAACTAATGCACCTAGTACTTTCATGAGATTAATGAGCGAAGTTTCGTGCTTTCATTGGACGATTTGTGGTAGTTTACTTTGATGATATACTGATTTATAGCAAATCTTTGGAAGAACATTTGGAACATTCGTGCTGTTTTAATGCTCTCGTGATGCGTTTGTTTGGTAACCTTGGGAAGTGCACCTTTTGCACCGACCGAGTATCTTTTCTTGGCTATGTTGTTACTCCACAGGGAATTGAAGTTGATAAAGCCAAGATTGAAGCTATTGAGAGTTGGCGCAGCCAAAGCAGTCACACAAGTGAGGAGTTTTCTTGGACTCGCTGGTTTCTATAGGCGTTTTGTGAGAGACTTTAGCACCATTGCTGCACCTCTCAATGAGCTTACAAAGAAGGATGTGCCTTTTGTTTGGGGTACCATACGGAAGAAGCCTTCACGGTATTGAAAGATAAGTTGACACATGCTCCTTTACTCCAACTTCGACTTTAATAAGACTTTTGAGCTTGAATGTGATGCTAGTGGAATTGGATTAGGAGGTGTGTTATTACAAGATGGCAAACCTGTTGCATACTTTTACGAAAAATTGAGTGGGCCTAGTCTGAACTATTCTACTTATGACAAAGAATTATATGCTCTTGTTAGGACTTTAGAGACATGGCAACATTATTTATGGCCCAAAAATTTGTTATACATTCGATCATGAATCTTTGAAACATATTAAAAGTCAAGCTAAACTGAATCGTAGACATGCTAAATGGGTTGAATTCATTGAGACTTTCCCTTATGTCATTAAACACAAGAAGGGTAAAGAAAATGTTATTCTTGATGCTTTGTCTAAATCGATATACTATGCTTTCACAACTTGACTTCAAAATATTTGGTTTGGAAACCATCAAAGATCAATATGTGCATGATGCTGATTTTAAAGATGTAATGCAGAATTGTAAGAGGAAGAACATGGAACAAGTTCGTTATTAATGATGGTTTTGTGTTCGTGCTAACAAGCTATGCATTCCTGCTAGCTCTGTTAGTCTTTTGTTGTTGCGGGAGGCGCATGGAGGAGGATTAATGGGACACTTTGGCGTGAAGAAGGCGGAGGATATACTTGCTACACATTTCTTTTGGCCAAAGATGAGGCGGGATGTTGGCGTTTTGTTGCTCGCTGCACTACATGTCAAAAAGCTAAGTCACGACTCAATCCTCATGGTTTATATATGCCTTTGCTGTGCCTAGTGTTCCTTGGGAGGATATATCTATGGACTTTGTTTTAGGTTTACCTCGAACAAAGAAGGGAGGATAGCATATTTGTTGTCGTGGATAGATTCTCGAAAATGGCACACTTTATACCATGTCATAAAAGCGATGATCTTTGTTAATGTTGCTGATTTGTTCTTTCATTGAAATTATTAAGCTTGCATGGTGTGCCAAATACTATTGTTTCAGATCGTGATACTAAATTTCTTAGCCACTTTTGGAGATGTTTATGGGCTAAGTTGGGGACTAAACTGCTTTTTAGTACTACTTGTCACCCCAAACTGATGGACAAACTGAAGTAGTCAATAGAACATTGTCTACTATGCTTAGGGCTGTTTTGAAGAATAATAAGAAAATGTGGGAAGAATGCTTGCCTCATATTGAATTTGCTTATAATCGTTCATTGCATTCTACTACTAAGATGTGCCCTTTTGAAATTGTGTATGGCTTCCTACCTCGTGCACCTATTGATTTGTTGCCTCTTCCATCTTGGAGAAGGTTAATTTTGATGCTAAAGAGCGTGCTGAATTGATTTTAAAAATGCATGAGATAACTAAGGAAAACATTGGCGTATGAATGCTAAATATAAACTTCTTTGGAGATAAGGGTAGAAAACATGTTGTCTTTGCACTGGAGATCTTGTTTGGTTACATTTGCGTGAGATAGGTTTCCTAATTTGCATAAATCAAAGCTAATGCCACGTCTTGATGGTCCATTTAAGGTGTTAGAAAATAAATGATAATGCATATAAACTTGAGCTGCTGCAGATTTTGGGGTTAGTCCACTTTTAACATTGCAGATTTGAAGCCTTATTTGGGTGAGGAATATGAGCTTCCGTCGAGGGCGACTTCATTTCAAGAAGGGAGGATGATGAGGACATCAATACCATTGTTACACCCACAGCCCCTCTTGCTACATATCTTGGACCAATTACTAGAGCTCGCATGCGCCAATTAAATTATCGGTACTTTCGTTTCTTGGTAATGATTCTAATGTTCATGAGAATATGATGCTGCCTAAATTGGATACATTTGTTTTGCTTACAAATGAAGGCCCTAGCTTGGAGAAGGATGGACATTGGAGCAAGAACAAGCATGGAGATAATGCCATGCAAGAGGAACAAACGGAGTTACAAGTGATGATTTCAGGACTTTGAAGCCACCATAATGGGTGCATGAAGCCTTGGACAGAAATATACAAGGCGCTACTTCATAAATGTCGTCCGAGGCTATTCTAGGTGCTGCGTCACCTTATTAGTGGGCCAGGCCCATGTAATTTCGAAATACTTAAGTATAGTCTGTTTTTAGAGTCCGTATGTGTGGGGAAACAAGAGTTAGGGTTGATTTGGACCCCTCCACCAAGGGCCACGAAATTCCCCCTCTTCCTCCATATATACAGCCCTTAGGGCACCGTTTAGACCTTGGGTTTTGTTTAGATTAAAAGTTAGCCATAGCTGCAACTTGGCGTGCCGTTTGTGTTCAGCGACCGGACAAAGCGTCACAGAACCCCACCTTGATCAATAAAGCTTTCATCTTATATTCGCAATATCCAGATTGCAATCTCGGTTTCTTGCTTGTTCTTCGTTTGCTCGCGAAGCAGACCCTCGTGGTCGAGTTGATCGTGCTCGGCGTGGTCAATAACCTCTCGGAGTTGGTTTAGCGATTGCTAAAGCGCGGCGTCCTCGCTGCGTTCGTGGTCGGATCGTCAAAGTCGACTTCCTCCCAGCGAAAACCACATCTCATCGAAAGGCGGGACACCTTTGCCTCTATCAGTAGCAGCCATGTCTCGAGTGGATCATATGTGATATCAGCTTGAGGAAGTAAGTCACCTCGTTCTCGAGAGTTCTAGCTCTAGAGTCGTGTCATGGGTCCTCTTGGCTCTTGATGAGGCGGTTGTAGATCCATGGGGATGATGGTGGGATGCTCGCATCACGGACTCATGGGACACTTTGGGCCAGCGACAAGACATTATACGCTCTCCAAGAACTACTTTTGGCCCAAGATGTTCATGGCGTCTCACGCTTCACCAACCGATGTTCTACACAGCCATAAGCTAAGTCTAAAACTCAATCCCATGGTCTTTACATGCCTTCCTATTCCTTATCAACCTTGGGAAGACATTAGCGTGGACTTTGTACTTGGTTTGCCTAGAACTCAAAATGGAAAGGATTCCGTGTTTGTTGTTGTGGATAGATTTTCTAAGATGGCACATTTCATTCCTTGCAACAAGATAGAGGATGCTTCACATGTTGCAAATCTCTTTTGTAGGGAAATCTTGCGACTCCATGGAGTACCAAAGACAATCGTCTCCGATCGTGACGTCAAGTTCTTGAGTTACTTTTGGAAGACCCTATCGCCAAGCTCGAAATCAAGCTCTTGTTCTCATCCGCATACCATCCTCAAACCGACAATAAGCGGAGGTGACGACACACACTATCCACTCTACTTCGTGTCTTGATCAAGAAGAACATCAAGGAGTGGGAAGCATGTCTACCATCGCCGAAATCGCCTACAACCGTGCAAGACATTCGACTACCGGCAAGTCCCCCTTGAGGTCGTCTCGGCTTCAACCGTTGTCCCCATTGGACATTCTACCTCTTCCTCTACAACAGCGCACCAACATGGATGCGAGTGCGAACAAGCTACATCAAGAAGATGCATGAGGATACAAGACAAACCATCGGCGCCAAGTACAGCGTCTAGCGACAAAGCTCAACATCAACAAGCAACCCATGGTCTTCAACATTGGTGATCTAGTGCGGCTACACCTTCCATGAGACCGCTTCCCCAAATAACATAAGTCAAGCTTCTTCCTAGAGCCGATGGACCTTTCAAGGTGCTATGCGCTTCTAGCGACAACGCCTACAAGATCGACCTCCCTCGAGACAAGTACAATGTGGCGACATCTTCAGCGTCAAGGACCTCGCACCATACCATGGAGATGAAGCTTTTGATCAGGAGTCGGATCTCTCTCAAGGGGGAGAGATGATCGGAGCATCCTCACTCATCCCCATGGGCGCTACATCTTCCTCAATACCACGTGGACCCATGACTCGAGCCGAGCTAAGGCTATTAAAGATAAGGTGAACTTCGCTCCTCTCGAACTTCCTTCTCCTACTCATGAGACATGGCTACTACCTCATTCGGAAACTACGTGTGAGATCGGTGCACAGAAGCGAGCCACAGAACAACTACATACAAGAGCCAAGGCGGCGAGGACCCCAAGCATGATGGACAAGAAGAAGAGCTGCAGCGAAGCTACTGAGCATCGGACGTCAGACACTACCGGACGTCCAAGCGAGTCGGAGACCGGATGATCGGACTCTCTGGGCGTCCGGCACTTTGCCACCGAACCAAAACTACAGACGGCCGAAGCGGCCCAGACGTCCGGGCGACATACAGCAAAGCGAATCTACGGACGTCAGAGCCCCTCACGAAGCTCGGACGGCCGACCCTCCCGAGACGGCCAAGCGCGCCCACATCGAGGGCGAATCTTGGACGTCAGAGCCTGCCGAGACGACAGACCGTCCGAGCCTTCCTTACGTCAAGCGCCTTCGGACGTCCGGCACTGGGGACCGCACTGCCATTTGGAGCCCTGTATCCCTTCGCTTTGACTTCCATTTGCACTAAGATTATAAATAGGTTGACCCCATCTCCTTTCTAGGTTAGCATTGGTTTAGCTCATGTTTGTGTGAGAGCCTTGCTCATCCACTTGGTTACTTCTCCTCGGGCTCGGGACCTCTCGGAGAAGATCCCCAAGCGGATTCAAGACCACCTTCTAGGGTGGACCCCATCAAGACCTCCTCTCGGAGAAAAACGGCTACTCGTGTATATTTCCTTTGTTGATTTTGAATCTTGCGCTACCTTATGTGTTTGATGATCTAGCCCTTGTGTGATCGATACTTGTCGGTTTAGTGTTCCTCTTGTGTGTGTGTTTCCCCGTGTTCTTCCGCTTGTTCGTCGTGTTTCCCTTGTAGGATCCCCTGCAAACGTGAAAGATCTCCGATTAGGGTTCCGCCCTACATCACCTAGAGAGAAAAACCTCATCCTATTGCCAGCAAAAGTGAGATGAGAGAAGTGTGTGAGAACCCATCTAGTGTGATGCACTTTGTCCTTGTGTGCAAGGATGGAGAGCCAACAACTAACACATCTCATGAGCTACCTTTATGATCCGGAGCATCCCTCGCTCATCCCCATTAACGTGCTGATGAGGACATCAATACCATTGTTACACCGCAGACCCTGCTGCTATACATCTTGGACCAATTACTAGAGCTCGTGCCGCATCAATTGAATTATCGGTACTTTCGTTTCTTGTAGCGATTCCAATGTTCATGAGAATATGATGCTGCCTAAATTGGATACATTTGTTTTGCTTACAAATGCCTACCATGGACAAGAAAGATGAACCTTGGAGCAAGTTCAAGCATGGAGATGTTGGCATGCGCAAGAGAACAAACGGAGTTACAAGTGATGATTCTAGGACTTTGAAGCCACCCTAATGAGTGCATGAGGCCTTGGACGAAATATACAAGATGCCACTTCATAATATTAGTCCATAGGCTATTCTAGGTGCTGCGTCACCTTATTATTGGGCCAGGCCCATGTAATTTCGAAATACTTAAGTATAGGCTGTTTTAGAGTCCGTATGTGTGGGAAACAAGAGTTAGGGTCGGTTTGGACCCCTCCCTCAAAGACCACGAAATTCCTCCTCTTCCTCCATATATACAGCCCTTAGGCGTCGTTTAGACTTTGGGTTTTGTTTAGATCAAAAGTTAGCCATAGCAGCAACCGGCGTGCCGTTTGTGTTCAACCACGGACCAAGGCGTCACAGAACCCCACCTTCATTAATAAAGCTTTCCTCTTATATTCGCAATATCCAGATTGCAATCTTAGTTTCTTGCTTGATCTTCGTTTGCTCGCGAGAAGCAGGCCCTCGTGGTCGAGTTGATCGTGCTCGGCGTGGTCAATAACCCTCGGTAGTTGGTTTAGCGATTGCCAAAGTATGACGTCTACGCTACGTCGTGGTCGGATCGTCAAAGTCGACTCCCACGAAGCGATAGCCACCATCTCATTGAAACATGGGACACCTTTGCCTCTATCAAGTGGTATCAGATTTTTAGGTTGCTCGGTGAGATTTTACAGTTTTCGTAGATTAGATCGAGTCATTCTTCATACCTAAAGTCCACGAAAAAGCCACAAAAAATTAGGGTTAGTTCATCATATCCGAACCAATCGAGCCTTTGCATAATCTTTTTAGGGTTTTGCTTTGTTGAATTTGCGGTTGCATCGTCGTGTCTAGTTGCTGGTCTTAGCGTCTAGTCTTTTAGAGTTTGAGTTCTGGTCATAAGTTGTCACGCCGCCACGCACCATCATCATCGCCCTGCCACCTACCACCACCGATCCGAATCCGTATCCATAGACCACCACCAATCCGTGTCCGTATACCACCGATCCATATCCATATACTACCACCGCTACCACCACCGCTTCCATATACCACCACCATATATCCACCACCAATCGAGTTCCTTGCATATTAGGTTTGTTTTGAAGATCCATCTAGTTTCGATTTGTGTTTTCCTTGCGGAGTATGTTTACGGAAACCACCCTCGTTTAGGCCCAAAATTTTACAGCGCACTTGTCAAAAATTTTACGGCTATCCTATTTTTAGGTGTTTATAAGCGTATTGAGGCGATCGCCGTTATAGAAAGTTTTTTGACCCGTTTCGGTTTTGGGTCAAGGCGGTCGAAAAAAATTTGGTCAAACTTTCGTGCCCATCTGTCGGTTTGACCTCGGAAGAGTTTTGAGACACTTTCGCCATTATAGTGATTTTCGCAAAAAAAAAAGCGCATAAAAAAAAGCAGCGCAAAAAAAAAGCGAAAAAAATCCAGTGTGCTTTTCCCTTGTTTCTGCATGGCCGTGATTTTGTTAGTGTTCTAGGCTCACGTCTCTAGCGGTCTAGCCTAGGACCAACACGATCTACCGTCGTTGGCGTTTATTCAACTTTGCATCTCTGAATTGATTATTCTTGACCCTTTTGCTACCATATTATAAGCCTTCCAGCTCCACATACATCTACATCGTGCGTTTGACTCTCACAGTAATCGCTCTATCAAGCTTTGAGAGTTTTGACTACATTGGTTGCCGATCACCTTTCTTCTTTGGGTAAGCTGGTAAGAATTTGAGATTTGCTTGTGGTTGTGACATCCACCACCACCACCACCACTTCCTAGTAGTCTGCCGAATCATATTCTTGTGTGTTTCTATTGCTGCTAACCATGGCAGGATCACAAGCCGGCAGAGGTATTTGGGAGAACATGACAAACAAAGCGCTACATGATAAGTTTCAACAAATGATGAGTGGGCAGGTGGAAGATGTGCTAAATAGATTTGAAGAGGCCATGGAGAAGATAGATGGCATTGAGAAGGCGTTGAAGAAAGCTCGATAACAGGTTTAATGAATTGCTCGCGTCTACCACCACCACCACCGGCTTTTGGCGCACCTCTACAACAACAACAACGACTACCTCCACGTCAGCGAAGCAACCCTTCCGCCCGCGAGCCGTGTCCCTCTTGACTGGCCAAGCTCTTTGGTCTGCTTGTTGATATACATGGCTCCTGCTGGCGATGTGGAGGAGGATGATTATGTGAGAGATTACGAGGATGAGGTTGATCAACATCGAACTACGTGCAACCACCAGCACCACAACCACCAGGTCGTCCACATGCAAATAATGGCAATGTTTGGGCTCCCCTTGATGCGAGATCATGACCATCTCCCTAAACTGAAATTGAATATTCCACCATTTGAGGGTAGATATGTTCACGATATATATCTTACTTGGGAGTTAGCTGAACAACGATTTACATGTTTACAATATCTGAGGAGGCGTGTTCTGCTGCTGTTTGTGCTTTCACTAGCTTTGCATGTGTTTGGTGGTGCGAACATTGTAGATTATATCTTGTTCTAGCTACTTGGGCTGCTTTGAAAACTGCTATGCGTACTCGTTGGGTTCCACCATATTATCAGCGTGAATTACTTCAAAAATTGCAGTGCTTAACACAAGGAAAAAATTCGGTGAAGAATATTATCGGGAATTACAAAGCGGCTTGATTAGATGTGGTATTGTTGAGGAGAATGAAGCTATGCTTGCACGTTTTACGGGTGGATTAAATAGAGATTCAGACCATTCTAGACTACAAGGATTATAATAATATCACTCGATTATTCCATCTTGCTTGTAAAGCTGAGCGTGAAGTCAGGATCGGCGAGGCATTGGCGCGAACTAACTTTTCTGCAGGTCGACCTTCATCATGGACACACGTGCATCATCTACTTCCACGTTACGCTACACGGCACCTCAGTGGCTGCCACCTCCAACGTGATACAAGCGGGCACAACCACCACTATCGCCAGAGCACACTGCTTTGGGCCTACGAGCTCTTCTCCTTCCATGGCGTCAGCAGGCACACAAGTGATATTATTTGTCGTCGTTGTAAGGAAGAGGACATTTTTGAGAGAATGCCAATCTCAGCGTGTGATGATTGCTCTTGAGGATGGTGGGTATGAGTCCGCTAGTGACTATGATTGATGCAGGCGGAACCCTCGTGGGCGATCTTTCACGTTGGAGTGGATCCTCTGAAGTCACGAAGAACAGCGGAAGAACAAGAGGAAACACGGAGAAAGCGAGAGAGGAATCACTAAACCAACAAGAGATCAATCACACAAGTGCTAGATCGATGAACACAAAGAGGTACATATGATCCACAATCAACAAAGGTAAGGATACACGAGTAGCCGTTCTTCTCGAGAGGAGGTCTTGATGGGGTCCACCCTAGAAGGGGTCTTGAATCCGCTTGGGGATCTTCTCCGAAGAGGTCTGAGCTCAGGAGAAGTAACCAAGTGGATGAGCAAGGCTCTCACACAAACATGAGCTAAACCTAAGCTAACCCTCGAAAGGATTAGAGGAGGGTCTATTTATAGTCTAGGTTCTCCAAGGGGTAAGTTAGAGGCGAAAGCAGTACATGGGCCTCGGCAGGGCAGCTACTGCTTGAGCGAGGCGGTAATACCGTGCTTGAGGCGGTAGTACCGCTTTCAGTGATAATACCGCTTGGTGGTGATAATGCAGCTCGGCGCCGTTCGATTCTGGGTGTGTCGGGTTACTGCGGAAGTAGGCGGATGGAAGCGGTAGTACCGCTTGGCTCTCGTGATAGTACCGCTTGGCAGCAGTAATACCGCTCCCTCTGACTCTGCAGCTCTTCCTCTTGCTCTTGGTGTCCATCTTGGCTGTAGATTCTCTAGGTTGGTTCCTCGGTACCTAAGCATGCACAACATTCCGGATTGAGGTAGTAGCCATGTCTCGAGAGGGTCATATGATATTTCACTAAGGAGAGAAGTCACCTCGGTCTCGAGAGCTCGAGCTCGTGCTCTCGTCATGGGTCCTTTTGGAGCTTGGTGAGGCGACGGAAGGTCCATGGGGATGATCGAAGGATGCTCCGCATCATCTCCCCTCCCTTGGGAAAGATCCGACCTCGGATCGTGATCCTCATCACCATGGAAACGGTTATCGTAGATGAACTTGTAGTTGGACGAAGTGGAAGACATGGCGCAATCCAAGTAGTCCAAGGTGTCGCTGGAGTGATAGACATGCAAAAAGAGCAAACACAAGCAACACTTGGAAATACAATGGTTAGCGCACACAAAGTGTCCATCATGTAAGAAAGAGTCGATGCGGTAAGATTGTTCATGACAAAGCACATGAAGCTTAGCAAGATGATATGGAATGAGATGTAAAGCATTAAGTGGGAGCAAAAGCATTCATTGTGCACACAATTGTGTTATGAGTATGAGCAATGCAACCACGGTGCAAAATGATGTCATAGTGAGACGGTTTATCAATAGCATGAATATGGCAATGGATGCTCAATATGATTATGTTATCATGCAATTGATGATAGGCAATATGATCACGATGTATGAATATGCCATCAAGAAAGATCACAACAAATTTGCTAAGAAAATTCACAAGCTCATATATCATGGATGACATGGGAATACAAGAAGCAACAAGGCAATCATGATGTGAGTCAATCCATGCATAGGGTGCAAACTTGTGGTGAGTATGATATGTCCATCGAGCATGACATGTGTGAGCACAATCAACAAATATGGAGGTATTGGTGTACCAATGCTCGATGTCGAGCATGAGTGGAGTTAGAAGGTACCTCAATGTGAAGGTCCATAGAGTCCATCTCAATGTCGGTCCTCCGTCAATATATGTATCATGTAGACAAGAAGAAGGAAACAACAATGAAAGTATGGCCCATCAATATGCATATTTGAAGATGGCTCAAAGGAAGGAGTTCACCTTTAGTAGATTCTACGCAAATGATGGTGTTGCACATCGTGTATGCCTTCGCATGACCAAGTTATCGCATATACGGCATCGCCTTGTGAAACCTCGAAAATGAAAGAACATGACAAACACTCGGAAAAACAAATGAGGTTAGCGGAAATGCAAAACCTATCATTAAGTGGTAAAATACCCAACAAGTGTTCTCATCATTCTTATCATAAGAAAGGACAAGGTGTGGTATGGTATGGAAGCATAAGATGCAACTACAGCCAAAGACAATAAACAACCAAGCAAGCATGCATCACAAGTAATATGTCAAAGTCTCCAAGAGCAATAAGCATAGTATGGTTGCACTCAATACAAGGTGATATAAGAGATGCAACTAATGGAGGCAAGAGACAATGATCAAGATATATCATGTGAGAGGCATGAGCATATATGTCATCAACCCAAGAAAGCAAGTGATAGTGGAACATGGGTGATGCAACAGTAAGCAATCATAGCGATCAAGTCAAGCAAGCTAGTAGTGCGAAGATGCAACGTACTAGAAGGAATCAAGGCATGGGTGCAAATAGTGTGCATTAATACTTCACATGACATGTCACAAGCATGAAGGCAAGATATGAGCAAAAGAGCATCAATAGCATGGGGCACATGATAAACATGGCAAAAGCAACAAGGATCTCCACCAAGCATGCAAATACACCTAAAAGTGGCATAATGATGAAACATGGGTAGATGCAAGCAAGGGTCACAATTGCATGGCAAAGGCATAGGAGCAAGCATAACATGCAAAGTGAACACGGTAAAATGAGCATAAGGTGGCAATTGGTAAATAGCCCATAGCCGTGTGAGAGCCAAGTAGAAGAGATGCGCGTAGTCCTTGCGCAAAAGGAATGGTGGGAATGAAAGTCCACGTGATCCCAAGTCATCGTTGCTCTCAAGAGCTCGTTTAAATCAACTCTTGGGATTGAGAAGTTGGCAGTATGCATGAGTACCTACACAAAACAAAGACAAAGGAAAAATTGTGTGTGCATGGTATATTTACATCATCCATCATGATGCGCACATGCATGTGTCGGTTAGCACAAAATATCCAATGCTCAAATAAATGAGATGTGTGATATAGAAACATGTCATCCATCATGATAGGTTTGTTGTTATGTATAGCATAATGGAGACTCAAATTGTGTAATGCATCATGAGAAATATGTAAAGCATTGTTATTCATGGAATGCATAAGGTGCAAGCAATTATGTGAATCATGCAAAGTATGGGATGAATCAAAATCTCCAAACATGTATGAGAAACTATGGGGTCTCCTCATGAGCATTAATGGAAACATCACATGGAGAATATTGACAACATCAAAACAATGCATATTTGGGACAATGTGATCATGGCATGGAATAGTAGATGAATTGCATAAATCATGTAAAGGAAGCATGGCAATATCATCACAAGAGAAGCAAAGGCCAATGACCATCATCTCGTCATCTATGCCATAAGTGCAAATGGGATTTATTTTAATAGGGCATGCATAGTTACTATGTTGAGATTGAAATGATGCAATATGGGAGATCTCACTCATAGCATATGACAAATTCAATGGATTGTCAAACATGAAGTGACCAATAGAATTTTCACAAGATATCCTATGAAGCATAGCATCACAACTAGGCAACTCAACATGCTCATCATCATATTCATCATAAATAGGTAAGTCAAGGCATGAAGAAGTTTCACTAGCATGAAGCATGGTAATAGGTGGAGTCGACATCATGTGATGCGGAGCATACCACGTTCATCCCCATGTACCTCCAACCACTCTCAAGCCCCAAGGATACATAAGATGATACCTCGACTATCGCCATTGGACCCAAGGTGAACTCACTCCTCTTGAACCGTCACTTTCCACATGTGAGACATGGCTACTACCTCATGCACGGACCTTGCATACACTCGGGTACAACCGAGGCGACCATGGAGGATCCAGGACCAAGGCCAAGCATGGAAGAGAAGGAGGAAGAGAACACAGCGCTCGAGGCAGGCGGTACTACCGCCCACTCAAGCGGTACTACCGCTAAGGCCACCAAGCGGTACTACCGCCCCTCAAGCAGTACTACCGCTCAAGCGTACTACCGCCCCTCCAGCAGTACTACCGCTCAAGCGGTACTACCGGCCATGAGCAGTACTACCGCCACTTTGTCTTGTGCAACCATGGGCCTTTGGCCTTGTATCCCTCTCCACTTACCCCTTCGTGGCTTAGACTATAAATAGACCACCTCCACTTCCTTTCTAGGGTTAGCTTTGGATTTGCTCATATTTGATGTGAGAGCCTTTGCTCATCCACTTGGCTACTTCTCCTTGAGATCGGGACCTCTCGGAGAAGATCCCCAAGCGGATTCAAGACCCCTCTAGGGTGGACCCCATCAAGACCTCCTCGCGGAGAAAACGGCTACCCTTGTATCTTTCCTTTGTTGATCTCGGATCTTGTATCACTTATTGCATTCGATAATCTAGCACTTGTGTGATCGTTTTCTTGTCGGTTGAGTGATCTCTCTCGTTCTCCCGTGTTTTCCCTCGTGTTCTTCGCTCGTTCTTCGTGTTCCTCGTAGGGATTCTCTCCAAGCGTGAAAGATCGCCACGTGAGGTTCCGCCCTACATCATCTATGGATCGAGCTTAGGTTGATCACGTTTTTGGAGCCCTACCCTCTTTTTCTAGCTTGATTTTGTTGATTTAGTCCTAAATCGAAAATCCCCACCAAAAATAGCCCCAAATTTTTTTGTGATTTGTTAGTTTTGATGATGTTTTGTTGATTTTGATCCATGGATTTGCTTGGTTTCAGTGGATCTAGCATTTCCCCAAGTTTCACCTCTTTCCATCCACAAAATCCATCAATTTTGACCCGAAATCACCATTTCCGCCCCAAAATCGCGCAACCGTTAGAACAATCGGGAAAATCCCGACACGGCGGTACTACCGCCCTCTAAGCGGTACTACCGCTTAAGCGGTACTACCGCCCTCTAAGCGGTACTACCGCTGAGCACGCACACTTCCATGCCCCGTTCAGCCCAAATAGTCGAAAAAACCCGACCGGCGGTACTACCGCCCGTTCCAGCAGTACTACCGCTTGACGGTGATACTACCGCCCTCTCCGAGCAGTACTACCGCCCTAGCGATTCAGCCTTGAGCTTTCACCGTTTGACCATAACTAATTCATCAGGTCCGATTTTGGCGTTCTTTAGCTCGTTTTGAAGCTATTGACATCCCCTTCCCATAAAAATACTACCATCACCATTTGACTCCATCAAATTTTGTGAACTTTGGCATCTTTGCCTAGGGCTTCATACATCCTCGCATAACCACCACCGACTTCCATAACCTAACCAATTTTGTTCCCCATAGCATTAGTGGTTGCTTGAGTAGTGATTAGAGTCTCCTAAGGTGTTTGGCTACTTAGGGACGATTGCTTCTTCATCAACCACCACCACCACTTCCACATAACCTTGCCCACCATACACTTGACAACCCAACAACCCAATAGTTGATTGAGCTTTTTGAGTTGTGGCTTGTGTCTCCTAAGGTGTTTGGCTACTTAGGGCTGCAACTTCAACTCCGACACGTGTATAGCCCATCATTCCACTTCCGCATTGCCAAGTGCAAACCACCACCGCATTCCGCTACCACCATTTTGACATTTGAAGTTTGAGATTTTGAGTTCGCGGTTTTCCGTTTCCTAAGGTGTTTGACTACTTAGGGACGAGTCTCCATCATCTTGGTATCTACATCAAGAACACCGCCACTCATCATCGCCAGGGCGGTAACCTCCATATCATATTGGTATCGTGGTATCCCTCCTTTGTATATTCCCCTTGCTATTGCATTGTTAACCCCTAGCCCATTTTGCGTTACTTGCCTATCGAGACTAGCCATTTGAGTATTGCCGGCAATGTTACTTGTGCACATTAGTGATCATACTTCCCATAGCATACATACCATATCATCGTGGTGCATATATTGCTATCATATCTTGTGTCACAAGTTTGTTCCCGCATATACACAATAGCAATCTTGATTTGTGCATTGTGCAAAGTGGCCAAAAAAAAAGAGAATAAGCTTTTAAGCAAAGAAAGAAAGAGAGCAAAAAGCTTGTAAGCAAGTGCCATAGCATCATACCACATTGCATATAAAATTATCATATCCGATCATCTTGGATCATCTTGAGAGAAACACCGGGAACTATACATACATAGCATACTTGGGATAGAAGTTTATCCATTTTGCATCTTATAGGTTGTGCACAAGTGTCGTATCCGCCTATTGAGCAATCGTGCTAGCGTCTCTCTTGAGTTGTGCAACACGAGCGTTTTCCGTGGATTCCACATTTGTGCTCATTCCTTGGTTTACGACCCCATTTATCTATCCGTGTGTGTGTTTCCGTGTGCCATTCTTTGCTATTGGTCCATTTGTTTCACTTGCAATTTGTGAATCTCTTTCAACATTTTGACTCTTGCTAACATTTTGCATTAAATTTTGTGCCACTATCCTCACGAGCTCCTCCATAAGCTTTACTTGTGTAGGTGTGAGAACCGACAAGATTGGTACCAATAGTGCTATTTCATTGTCCGCATTTGAGTGAACTTGATTCATTTTCAACATCGGTCAAGGTACATTAGTATAAGTTCTTCTCTTTCTCCCACTCATATTTGCTCGAGTCTTGTGATGGATAGGCAAGGCATTTCATCTCGGTCTTCGACAACAACGGCGGCGTGAACAACTACATCAAAGCGTCTCTCTTGATTTACAACGACAAGTGCAAGGCACACAATCAAGATTGCGAGGCGCGCCGAGAACATCTCCATCAACATTCATCACTCCGAAGCAAGGAGAAGGGACTACTTCGACAAAAAGCTTGCCGCACATAAAGAGGAGCAAGATGCAAGGATGGAGGAGATTGGGTCTTGATCAAGTCTTCTTCCCTTCGTCATCTTCAAGGCGGCGACGTTCAAGCCACAAGTCTTGGGCGTAAGCGATGCAAGTGCAAATCGTCCTCGTCCACATCTACATGGCGACCACCATCACGTTTGTGATCCACATCGTCATGAAGGGCAAGTCACCTCAAGCATCATGTGCCTGACGACGACGAGCGACATCTTCTCTGAGCTCAAACACGACAACGACATCATCATCATGAAGATGCTCCTGGCGCAAATGCACAAGTCCCAACCGCCAAGTCGAGCTTCATAAGCACAAGAAGACCGCGAGGCGACCACCACCAAGGCGGCGCTTCGGCTACATCTACCACTTGGCATCTTAGCCAAGTGTTCTCAAGGCATCTTCGCCTTTGGACGTCGGCATCTTCGCCTACTTCCCCAGATGCGCCTACATCGACTTCATCAAGTCCAGGCGACCACCTCTGACGAGGCGACACTTCCATCTTGAAGCCCCTCAAGGAAGATGGCGAGCATGGGAAACTCCCTTCGGTCATGGAGGCGAGCTATGAGGTGCCACATCATATGGGCCTCCAACACCAAGGCGGTGACAAGGCAGTCGAGCAAGGGCCATCCCCGCCGACCCGCGGCGACAGGCGAACCTCTTCAACAACATGAAGGCAGCGCCCACATTGGACTCATACTCCGAGTCAAGCTCTGCGACAGCGCATGGAGACATTGCACCTACATCTCTCGGCACACACATATGTCGAGATGCCCCAATTGCCATGTGAGAGAGCCACCACCCCATGAGTGACATGGTGACTCCACCATACGTGACATTGAGAGCATTTCCTATGAGAGGATGAGTGTGACCACCACTAGCCCCACACATGAGAGCATGCCACACATCCTATGTGAGGTTGAGAGCCATTTGGTGACTCCACCAACCATACAGTGAGAGCATCATATTGAGGTGAGTGAGCCACAACACTTAGTGAGTGAGGTAGTTGACACGGCACATGAGGCCACTATGATTTCGGCGACTTAACCTCTACTCCTAGTGTGTTTTCTTCTTTGGTGCTAGGTCTCCTACATGGCGACATGCCTATCCTCGGAGTCCATCCCTACATTGGAGCAGCGATGGCCATGATGGATGATGATGCACCCCACATGGTTCCATCAAGATGAAGATGACAACGAGGCGATCTTCAACACCTCACCTACAACTCATGGCGACCTTCCAAAGGTAACATAGGTGATGGTACTTCTCTTGTCCCACTAGTGGACAATCTTGACATTGATTGCTCCCATGATGTCGACCCACCTATTACCATGCTTCATGCTAGTGAAACTTCTTCATGCCTTGACTTACCTATTTATGATGAATATGATGATGAGCATGTTGAGTTGCCTAGTTGTGATGCCATGCTCCATAGGATATCATGTGAAAATTCTATTGGTCACTTCATGTTTGACAATCCATTGAACTTGTCATATGCTATGAGTGAGATCTCCCATATTGCCTCATTTCAATCTCAACATAGTAACTATGCATGCCCCATTAAAATAAATCCCATTTGCACTTATGGCATAGATGGCGAGATGATGGTCATTGGCTTTTGCTTCTCTTGTGATGATATTGCCATGCTTCCTTTACATGATTTATGCAATTCATCTAATATTCCATGCCATGATCACATTGCTCCAAATATGCATTGTTGTGGATGTTGTCAATATTCTCCACATGATATTTCTACTCTTGCTCATGAGGAGACCCCCATAGTTTCCTCATACATGTTTGGAGATTTTGATTCATCCATCCTTTGCATGATTCCCATAATTGCGTGCACCATATGCATTCCATGAATAACAATGCTCTAGATATTGCTCATGATGCATTACACAATTTGAGTCTCCATTATGCTATACATAATAACAAACCTATCATGATGGATGACATGTTTCTATATCACGCATCTCATTTATTCGAGCATTGGATATTTTTGCTAACAAACACACGCACATATGCATCATGATGGATGATCGTACATCTACCACACACAATTTTCCCTTTGTCTTTGTTTTGTGTAGGTACCCACATACAATCGTCAACTTCTCAATCCCATGAGTTGTGAAGCTTGAGCTCTTGAGAACAGCGATGACTTGGGATCACGTGGACTTTCATTCCCACCATTCCTTTTGCGCAAGGACTACGCGCATCTCTTCTACTTAGCTCTCCTGCGGCTTTGGGCTATTTACCACTTGTTACCTTATGCCCATTCTATCGTGTTCACTTTGCATGTTATGCTTGCTTCTATGCCTTTGCCATGCAATTGTGACCCTTGCTTGCATATACCCATGATTCACCATTCGTTACTCCTATGTGTATTTGCATGCTTCTGGAGATCCTTGTTGCTTTTGCCATGTTTATCATGTGCCCCATGCTATTGATGCTTGTTGTGTTGAGAGAGTCATGATGATCCATTGCTATTTACATATGGCTCCTCGCCAAGACATTCATGCTAATGTCCTCATATCTTGCTGTCATGTTTGTGCTCGTCATGTGATTTACTCATGCCCACTATTTGCACACATGACATGCTTGCCATGATTCCTTCTAGTATGTTGCATCTTAGCACTACTAGCTTGCTTGACTTAATCGCTATGATTGCTTGCTATGTTGCATCACCCATGTTCCACTATCACTTGCTTTCTTGGGTTGATGACATATATGCTCATGCCTCTCACATGATATATCTTGATCATTGTATCTTGTGTCCATTAGTTGCCTCTTTCATATCCACTTGTATTGAGTGCAACCATACTACCTTATTGATCTTGGAGACTTTGACATATTACATGTGATGCATGCTTGTTTGATTCGCCTATTGCATTTGGTTGTTCTTGCATCATATGCCTCCATACTATAAACGCTCCTTATAGTTTCTTATGATGAGCATGATGCATACACTTGTTGGGTATCTTACCACTTTCGAATGATAGGTTTTGCATTTCCGCTAACCTCATTTGTTTTCAGTGTTTGTCATGTTCTTTCATTTTGGAGGTTTCACAAGGCGATGGCGTTATCGACAACTTGGTCATCTGAAGGCATACGATGTCGACACCAAAATTTTCGACATCCTCCTAAAGGTGACCTCCTTCCTTTGAGCCATCCTCAAATCGCATATTGGATGGGTCACTCTTTCGTGTTGTTTCTTTCTTGTTGTCTACATGCTACATCTATTGGATGGAGGAGCAACATTGGAGATTGGCTCTTTGGACCTTCACATTGAGGCGCTTCGCACTTATTGGATGCACCTTGGTTTCCACTCTTGCCACAACATCGAGCATTGGTATCTGAACACCTCCATATTTGTTGATTGTGCTCATACTCATGCTCGATGGACATATCACACTCACCACAAATTTGCGTCTTATGCATGGATTGACACACATTGTGATTGCCTTGTTGCATCTTGTATTCCCATGTCATCCATGATATTTGAGCTTGTTCACTTCCTTAGCAAATTTGTTGTGCTCTTTCTTGATGGCATATTCATACATAATGATCACATTGCCTACCATCAATTGCATGATAACATTCACATATCGAGCATCCATTGCTATGTTCATGCTTTTGATGCACCATCCCTTATGACATCATATTGCACCGTGGTTGCATTGCTCATACTCATAACACAATTGAGTGCACAATGATTGCATTTGTTCCCATGAATGCTTTGCATCTCATTCTAGATCATCTTGATAAGCTTCATGCGTTTTGTCACGACCAATCTTGCATACGGACTCATTCTTACATGATGGACACTTTGGGTGCGCTAACCATTGTATTTCAGAGTGTTTCTTGTGTTTGCTCTTTTGCATGTCTATCACTCCGTGACACCTTGGACTACTTGGATTGCGCCATGTCTTCAACTTTGTCCAACTACAAGTCCGTCTCGACAACCGTTTCCATGGTGATGAGGATCACGATCAGTCGGATCTTTCCCAAGGGAGGGAGATGATGCGGAGCATACCCGTTCATCCCCATGTACACTCCAACCACTCTCCAAGCCCCAAGGATACATAAGATGATACCTCGACTATCGCCATTGGACCCAAGGTGAACTCACTCCTCTTGAACCGTCACTTTCCACATGTGAGACATGGCTACTACCTCATGCACGGACCTTGCATACACTCGGGTACAACCAGGGGCGACCATGGAGGATCCAGGACCAAGGCCAAGCATGGAAAGAAGGAGGAAGAGACACAGGCGCTCGAGCAGCGGTACTACCGCCCACTCAAGCGGTACTACCGCTAAGGCCACCAAGCGGTACTACCGCCCCTCCAGCAGTACTACCGCTCAGCGAGTACTACCGCCCCTCAAGCAGTACTACCGCTCAGCGGTACTACCGGCCATGAGCCAGTACTACCGCCCTGCTGTCTTGTGACCAGCAGACCTTTGGCCTTGTATCCCTCTCCCACTTACCCCTTAGTGGCTTAGACTATAAATAGACCACCTCCACTTCCTTTCTAGGGTTAGCTTTGGATTTGCTCATATTTGGTGTGAGAGCCTTTGCTCATCCACTTGGCTACTTCTCCTTGAGATCAGGACCTCTCTGGAGAAAGATCCCCCAAGCGGATTCAAGACCCCCTCCTAGGGTGGACCCCATCAAGACCTCCTCGCGGAGAAGAACGGCTACCCTTGTATCTTTCCTTTGTTGATCTCGGATCTTGTATCACTTATTGCATTCGATAATCTAGCACTTGTGTGATCGTTTTCTTGTCGGTTGAGTGATCTCTCTCTCGTTCTCCCCGTGTTTTCCCTCGTGTTCTTCCGCTCGTTCTTCGTGTTCCTCGTAGGGATTCTCTCCAAGCGTGAAAGATCGCCCACGTAGGGTTCCGCCCTACATCATCATGGGAGCAATCGATGGTAAGAGAGTCCACTAGTGGGACAAGAGAAGCACCATCACCTATGTTACCTTTGGAGCATCGCTCATGTGTTGTAGGTGAGGTGTCAACGATCCATTCGTTGTCATCTTCATCTTGATGGAACCATGTGGGGGGTGTATCATCGTCCATCATGGCCATCGTCGTATCCAATGGAGGAATAGACTCATCAAGGATAGGCATGTCGTCATGTAGGAGACCTAGCACCAAAGAAGAAAACACACTAGGAGTAGAGGTTAATTAGTTAGGAATCATAGTGGCCTCACATGCAGTGTCAACTACCTCACTCACTAAGTGTTGTGGCTCCTCCTCCCAATATGATGCTCTCACTCGTATGGTTGGTGGAGTCACTCAAATGGCGCTCAACCTCACATAGGATGTGTGGCATGCTCTCAAGTGTGGGACTAGTGGTGGTCACACTCATCCTCTCGTGGAAATGCTCTCAATGTCACGTATGGTGGAGTCACTCATGTCACTCATGGGGTGGTGGCTCTCATCACATGGCAATTGGGGCATCTCGATATATGTGGGTCGGGGAGATGTAGGTGCAAATGTCTCCATCTTGTGGTCGCGTAGCTTGACTCGGAGTATGGAGTCCAATGTGGGCGTCGTCTTCATGTTGTTGAAGAGGTTCGCGCTCGTCGCGCCGTGGTCGAAGGGATGGCCCTTGCTCGGCCGTCTTGTCACCGTCTTGGTGTTGGAGGCCCATATGATGTGGCACCTCATAGCTCGTCTCCTTGACGAAGGAGTTTCCCATGCTCGGCCATCTTCCTTGAGGGCTTCGAAGATGGAAGTGTAAGCCCTCGCTTCGTGGTAGTCGCCTTGGACTTGATGAAGTCAATGTGAGGCGTACCTGCGTGGGAAGTGGCGAAGATGCGTCGTCAAAAGCGAAGATGCCTTGAGAACACTTGGCGAAGATGCGAAGTGGTAGATGTAGCCGTAAGCGCCGTCTTGGTGGTGCTCGTCTCGCGGTCTTCTCTTGTGCTTATGAAGCTTCGACTTGGCATGAAGTAGGGCTTGTTGGGACTCGTGCATTTGCGCTTGTGGAGCATCTTCATGATGATGATGTCGTTGTCGTGCTTGAGCTCGTGGTAGATGTCGTTAAATCGTAAATCGTGCACATGATGCTTGGAGGTGACTTGCCCTTCATGACAATGTTGGTCACGAATGTGATGGTGGTCGCCATGTAGATGTGGGCGAGGGCGATTTGCGCTTGCATCGGCAGGCGCTCGAAGACTTGTGGCTTGAGCGTCGCCGCCTTGAAGATGACGAAGGGAAGAAGACTTGATCAAGGCCGAATCTCCTCCATCCTTGTATCTTGCTCCTCTTTATGTGCGGCAAGCTTCTTGTCAGTAGTCCCTTCTCCTTGCTTGGAGTGATGAATGTTGATGGAGATGTTCTCGATCGCTCTCGCAATCTTGATTGTGTGCCTTGCACTTGTCGTTGTAGATCGAAGAGAGGCGCTTTGGTGATGTAGTTGTTCACGCCGTCGTTGTTGTCGAAGACCGGAGATGAAATGCCTTGCCTATCCATCACAAGACTCGAGCAAATATGAGTGGGAGAAAGAAGAACTTATACCAATGTACCTTGACCGATGTTGACAATGAATCAAGTTCACTCAAATGCGGACAATGAAATAGCACTATTGGTACCAATCCTTGTCGGTTCTCACACCTACCGTAAAGCTTATGGAGGAGCTCGGTGAGGATAGTGGCACAAAATTTAATGCAAAATGTTAGCAAGAGTCAATAATGTTGAAAGAGATTCACAAATTCATAAGTGAAACAAATGGACCAATAGCAAAGAATGGCTGCGGAAGCACACGGATAGATAAATGGGGTCGTGCAACCAAGGAATGAGCACAAAATGTGGAATCCACGGAAGCGCTTCGTGTTGCACAACTCAAGAGAGCAGCTTACGATTGCTCAATAAGGCGGATCGATACTTGTGCACAACCTATAAGATGCAAAATGGATAAACTTCTATCCCAAGTATGCTATGTATGTATGGTTCCCGGTGTTTCTCTCAAGATGATCTAAGATGATCGGATATGACAATCTTATATGCAATGTGGTATGATGCTATGGCACTTGCTTACAAGCTTCTTTGCTCTCTTTCTTTCTTTGCTTAAAAGCTTATTCTCTTCTCTTTTTTTTCTATGGCCACTTTGCACAATGCACAAACCAAGATAGCAATTGTGTATTTGCGGGAACAAACTTGAGACACAATGGATGATATGATACCAATATGATATGGTATGGTATGTAATGGAAGGTATGATCACTAATGTGCTCAAGTAACGTTGCCGGCAATACTCAAATGGCTAGTCTCGATAGGCAAATAGCATAAAAAGTAAGGCTAGGGGTTAACAATGCAATGGCAAGGGAATATACAATGGGGGATACCACGATACCAAGATGATATGGAGGTTACCGTCCGCGATGATGAGTAGCGGTGTTCTTCATGTAGATACCAAGATGATGGAGACTCGTCCTAAGTGGCGAAACACCTTAGGAAGCGGAAAAACCGCGAACTCAAAATCTCAAGCGTCAAATGTCAAATGGTGGTAGCGGGAATGCGGTGGTGGTTTGCACTTGGCAATGCGGAAGTGGAATGATGGGCTATACGTGTCGGAGTTGAAGTTGCCGTCCTAAGTGGCGAAACACCTTAGGAGACACAAACCACAACTCAAACAAGCTCAAACAACTATTGGGTTAAGTTGGGGGTGGCGGAAGTGTATGGTGGAGCACGCCTATCGGAAGTGGTGGTGGTGGTTGATGAAGAAGCAATCGTCCCTAAGTGGCAAAACACCTTAGGAGACTCGAATCACTACTCAAGCAACCACTAATGCTATGGGGAACAAAATGGGTTAGGTTGCGGAAGTCGGTGGTGGCTATGCGGATGATGTGGTGGAAGCCCTAGGCAAAGATGCCAAAGTACCAAAAATTTGATGGTGTCAAGGTGGTGAAACCAAGGTGAGGACCTCAGACACGTCGATAGCTTCAAAGCAGGCAAAGAACACTCAAATCGGAGTTCGGAGTGAAAAGTTATGATGAAAATGGTGAAACTTCGAACAGCTGAAGCTGGGTTGGGCGGTAGTACCGCTTGGAAGGCGGTAGTACCGCTCGTAGCTGATAATACCGCTTGGAATGGTGATAGTACCGCTCGTGTCGAGTTTTTCGCAAAATCTAGCTCGGGAGGCGGTAGTGCCGCTTGGAAGGCGGTAGTACCGCTTGGAGGTGCTAAGCGGTAGTACCGCTTGGAAGGCGATAATACCGCTCGTGTCGGGATTTATTGCAAATCCGGATAGAGTAGCGATTTTGGGGCGGAAATGGATGATTTACGGATCAAAATTGGAGATTTCGTGGATGGGAAGTGGGAAACTTGGGAGATGCTAGATCCACTCGAAACCAAGCAAATCCATGGATCAAAATCAACAAAACATCATCAAAACTAACAAATCACAAAAATTTTTGGGGCTATTTTTGGTGGGGATTTTCGGATTTAGGGCGAAATCAACAAAATCAAGCTAGAAAAAGAGGGTAGGGGCTCCAATAACGTGATCAAGCGTGGCTCATGATACCATAGATGATGTGAGGCGGAACCCTCGTGGGCGATCTTTCACGTTGGGGCGGATCCTCTGGGGAATCACGAAGAACAGCGGAAGAACAAGAGAAACACGGAGAAAGCGAGAGAGAATCACTAAACCAACAAGAGATCAATCACACAAGTGCTAGATCGATGAACACAAAGGAGATACATGATTCAAGGTCAACAAAGGGCGATACAAGCGGTAGCCGTTCTTCTCCGTGAGAGGTCTTGATGAGTCCACCCTAGAAGGGGTCTTGAATCCGCTTGGGATCTTCTCCTCGGGCCAGGACCTCTTGGAGAAAGATCCCCAGCAGTTCAAGACCCCTTCTAGGGTGGACCCATCAAGACCTCCTCACGGAGACCTCGTTTGTACCTTTTGTTGAAATGATCTCCTTTGGTTCATCGATCTATCAGAAAATGAAAGACTTTGGCTCTTATTACACATGAAGAACACGGTGGAGATGATTACGATCATGAGGCGCAATACATGGCTCTTTGAAGATCTTTGCGGTATGAATGTTTAGTTGCTCAACGTGTTTTGAGTGTGCAGGTTACACTGGTGAGCAAAATCGGAGGCATAACTTGTTCCATACAAAGGGAGTTGTGAAGGAGCGTTCTATTAGCGTCATCATAGATGGAGGGGCTGCAACAACTTGGCTAGCATGGATATGGTGGAAGCTTTCTCTCACCACAAGACCACATCCACATCCTTACTACATCCAATGGTTCAACAACAGCGGCAAGGTTAAGGTAACACGTCTTTGTTAGTGTGTATTTTAGTATCTCTACATATGCTGATTATGTTGATTGTGATGTGGTACCTATGCAAGCATGTTCCTTATTACTTGGTAGACCATGGCAATTTGATAAAAATTATGTACACCATGGTAGAAACAATCGATATACTCTTGTTCACAAGGATAAAAATATTACTTTGCTTCCTATGACTCTGATTCCATTTTGAAAGATGATATTAATAGAGCTAATAAAGCAAAACAGGAGAAAAATAAGAGTGAAAATCAGATTGTGGCAAAAGAATTTGAGCAACAAATGAAGCCTAATAATAAACCATCTAATGTTGCTTCGAAATTAAACTGAAAAGTGCATGTTTATTTGCCACCAAATCTGATATTGATGAGCTAGATTCTAGCAAATCTGTTTGCTATGCTTTTGTGTGCAAAGAGGCATTATTTTCATTCGAGGCGTGCCTTCCTCTTTGCCCCTGCTTTGTCACTAACATTTTGCGGGGAGTTTGGCGTCTTCCCACAAGGCGTGCCACAGGATTACCACCTATTAGAGGATTGAGCATCAAATTGACTTTATTCGGTGCATCGCTACCAACCGTGCACCATACCATACCAATCCGGAGGAGGCGAAGGAGATTATCGTCAAGTCGAGGAGCTGCTCGACAAAGGTTATATCTGCGAATCTCTTAGTCCTTGTCTGTTCCTATTATACTAGTGCCTAAAAAGGATGGTGCGTCGGCGTATGTGTGTTGATTGTAGAGGCATTAATAATATTACTATTCGTTATCGTCATCCTATTCCTAGGCTAGATGATATGCTTGATGAATTAAGTGGCTCTACAATATTCTCCAAAGTTGATTTGCGTAGTGGATACCATCAAATTCGTATGAAATTGGGAGATGAATGGAAAACAACATTTAAAACTAAGTTTGGATTATATGAGTGGTTAGTCATGCCTTTTGGGTAAACTAATGCACCTAGTACTTTCATGAGATTAATGAGCGAAGTTTCGTGTTTTCATTGGACGATTTGTGGTAGTTTACTTTGATGATATCTGATTTATAGCAAATCTTTGGAAGAACATTTGGAACATTCGTGTTGTTTTAATGCTCTCGTGATGCGTTTGTTTGGTAACCTTGGGAAGTGCACCTTTTGCACCGACCGAGTATCTTTTCTTGGCTATGTTGTTACTCCACGAGGGAATTGAAGTTGATAAAGCCAAGATTGAAGCTATTGAGAGTTGGCGCAGCCCAAAGCGGTCACACATGTGAGAGTTTTCTTGGACTCGCTGGTTTCTATAGGCGTTTTGTGAGAGACTTTAGCACCATTGTTGCACCTCTCAATGAGCTTACAAAGAAGGATGTGGCTTTTGTTTGGGGTACCATACGGGAAGAAGCCTTCACGGTATTGAAAGATAAGTTGACACATGCTCCTTTACTCCAACTTCGACTTTAATAAGACTTTTGAGCTTGAATGTGATGCTAGTGGAATTGGATTAGGAGGTGTGTTATTACAAGATGGCAAACCTGTTGCATACTTTTACGAAAAATTGCGTGGGCCTAGTCTGAACTATTCTACTTATGACAAAAATTATATGCTCTTGTTAGGACTTTAGAGACATGGCAACATTATTTATGGCCCAAAGAATTTGTTATACATTCTGATCATGAATCTTAGAAACATATTAAAAGTCAAGCTAAATTGAATCGTAGACATGCTAAATGGGTTGAATTCATTGAGACTTTCCCTTATGTCATTAAACACAAGAAGGGTAAAGAAAATGTTATTCTTGATGCTTTGTCTAAATAAGCTATACTATGCTTTCACAACTTGAGTTCAAAATATTTGGTTTGGAGACCATCAAAGATCAATATGTGCATGATGCTGATTTTAAAGATGTAATGCAGAATTGTAAGAAGGAAGAACATGGAACAAGTTCGTTATTAATGATGGCTTTGTGTTCCGTGCTAACAAGCTATGCATTCCTGCTAGCTCATTAAGTCTTTTGTTGTTGCAGGAGGCGCATGGAGGAGGATTAATGGGACACTTTGGCGTGAAGAAGGCGGAGGATATACTTGCTACACATTTCTTTTGGCCAAAGATGAGGCGGGATGTTGGCGTTTTGTTGCTCATTGCACTACATGTCAAAAAGCTAAGTCACGACTCAATCCTCATGGTTTATATATGCCTTTGCCTGTGCCTAGTGTTCCTTGGGAGGATATATCTATGGATTTTGTTTTAGGTTTACCTCGAACAAAGAAGGGGAGGGATAGCATATTTGTTGTCGTGGATAGATTCTCGAAAATGGCACACTTTATACCATGTCATAAAAGCGATGATCTTTGTTAATGTTGCTGATTTGTTCTTTCGTGAAATTATTAAGCTTGCATGGTGTGCCAAATACTATTGTTTCAGATCGTGATACTAAATTTCTTAGCCACTTTTGATGTGGACATGATTACCTTGGATCGACCAAAATATTGCATACATATATATTTGTGAAGGCGATTTCTAATCTGAACTATGCAATAATTTATTTATGTCATCAAGACAAAATACTTCACAAACTTTTGTGCCATGTCTAATTGCAGGTGTATAGGACATTTGTACAATCCACATATGGAGATAAGGGAGAAAGAGATGTTTACTGCTGTTGAAAAGTTCTCTCCGTCACTTTTGGCACAAGAGAAGATAGAGTCAAGTCTCTCACGTTACGGACTCAGATTAGGACTTCTGTGACATACCTTGATAGAGGCAAAGAGTGTCGATCTTTCGATGAGAGGATAACTATCGATTTAGTGGAGTCGACTTTGACGATCCGACTACAAGCGTGCCTGACGTTGCGCCTTAGCAATCGCTAAACCAATCTCCTTAGAGTTCTTGGCGATGCGGAAGCACGATCAGACGACCACGAAGGTCTATTCCTGCAAGCAATCGAAGAGCGAGCAAGAATATGATAAAGCAATCTGAATATTGCGAATATATATGAAGTATTGATAATGGTGGGGATCCGTAAGCGGTCTTGGTCTGGTCGTTGGACACAAACGAAGTACACAAAGTTGCAATGGCTAACTTTTAACTAAACAAATCCCAAGCAAAAAGCTACTAGATGGATCTACTTATATAGGAGCAAGGGGTGGCGGCCAAGGAGGTGGGAGGACGTCCCAAGGCATCCTAAAACTAACCCTAGGTCGTACAAGGCCAATGGGCCCAAGCGGAGGTGACGTAACACCTTTGGACTTGTAGTTTGACTCGGATTCTGCTGCAGCATCAGATTGTTTCTTCTATAACTCAACGCTCCGGACGGATTTTAAGGTGATTCCAATTGGGTTGGAAAATGCACGAAATCTATTTTCCAGCAAAAAAAGAATCAACCAATTTGGAGTCCGTATGAAAAAGTTATAGACGTTTTGAGTCAGGTATGTATGCATGCGGTCCGAATCTGAGTCGAGAACGTGAGAGACTTGGACTCTATCTTCTCTTGGGCCAAAAGTGACGTGAGAGAACTTTTTGAACAGCAGGTAAACATCTCTTTCTCCTTATCTTCATATGTGGATTGTACAAATGTCCCATACACCTGCAATTAGACATGGCACAAAAGTTTGTGAAGTATTTTTGTCTGGATAACATAAATATATTATTGAATAGTTTGCACTAGAAATCACCTGAGAAATATGCATGTATGCAATATTTTGGTCTCATCAAGGTAGTCATGTCCTCATCATCCTCCCTTTTTGAAAAACAAAGCCGTCCTCGGCGTTGCTTAATCTGAAATGTGGCTAACAAAAGAGACAAGGTGTACATGTTGTATATGTATCGTCATCCATTTTACTTCCTTGATTTTTGCATATATGACACATGAATAGATGAGTAACTTGCATAGTTCATAAAATCTAAAGCCAACAAATTAGCACAAGAACTAGAAGGCTTGAAAATCTGCAACTCAGTTTGCACATATAAGTGAAGCTCTTATTTATTTCAAGAGATTGACAATGTTCATCATTAAACCATCCCAACATTGGTGAATAAACCTTATTTGAATCAAATTTACATGCTACAACATGCTTAGATAAGCAAACATGCAATGAGTCATTCGACACAGAATCATCACCAAGATTAGAGGTCGTATCAAAATGATTAAACATTGATTCTTTTGCATCAATAGTTAATTCAATGGGTGCTCTCAAAATTGTTGGTATTTCAGTTGTTTGATCACATGGCAAAGTCAAATTATCAATATAATCCTCTAAAATAGGTGGTGTGATCAAAGTAGTGGGTAGCTCAACACATGATGTATTCAAGTTAACTAGGCATGCATCATTCTCATGTAAAAGTGGAAAATCTGTACCTTTGTCATTACCTCTTATAGTCAACTCAGATGATCAGGCACTCTCGATGGTGATGTGTCACATGGTGGAGATGATGTAGTCCTCGCAACAACGGATGTGGTTGTCATAAATGCGCCTAGTAGTTGAATAAACATCTGTATCAACAGTTGGAATGTGCACCGTCGCTTGTTCTCCTTGTGGGCAACACGTCGTTTTATTTCTGTTCAGCTTTGCAAGCAAGGCGAAACAAATGGTCCATAGGATAACACTCTTCATGAATTAGTATCTCCTGAATATTATGGTTTAATCCTCCCAAAATCTATCCATAAAATCTTCTTCACTTTCTTCTAAAAATGAGTGCAACAAGGTAGTTTGTAAATCATCATAATATTTTATTACGGTGTCACTACCTTGTTTTAAATGTTCAGTTTTTTAATCATGCCACAGTATAATAAACATCGGCGAATCTATCTCTCATGACATGTTTTAAATCATCCCAAGTATTAGGTACATAATCAGGGTGTAACCGACAATATTCACTCCACCAAACTAGAGCATAACCGGTGAAAGAACCAACCGCATACCATAACTTTTTACGTTCATCAAAATTATGGGAAGCAAATATATTATTATGTCTAACTCCCATTCAATATATAAAGGAGGTCTAAAGCGGCCATGAAATGGTGGTATAGAAACATGAACCTGATCATGTGCATTTGGATGTTTGTGCACCTCTCGTGGCGGTTGTGGTATTTGCATAGGTGGTGGCATGTCTCCCATGATCGACAAAGCCCATGAATTGACTCTGGATCCTGTCATGATTAGTAGAACAAGAAACAAAATCCAAAATAATGTTCCTATAACTACTAGGATGTGGTGGTAAAAGCGCTCACGATAAAGCAAATATCAATGTCTTACAAGTTCTTACCATGCGGCGGTGATCGGCAACCAGCGGTGTCAAGTAACTCGAATATTGAGTAAAGCGATTGCCGGGAGGCGTCGTATACAGTGTAGAAATATGTGGAGCTGGGTTGGCTATATATGGTAGCAAAAGATTAGCAATAATCAATTCAAAGATGCAATGTTGAATAAGCGCTCAGCAGCAGTCTTGTCTTTGGTCCTAGGCTGAACCGGACTAGAGGCGAGCCTAGAACACTAATGAGGTCACGGCATAGCACAACTAGCATCAATAAAGGATACTAAGTAGCTCTTGACAGCAAGATATAAGTGAAGATCCTGGCGGTGAAGATAATGATGAAAAACAAGCGCCAAGCATGACATACAACAACTCTCTCTCAACTTTCCTCTTGAAAAGTTTGAGCCAATTTTCTGATAAATTCTTTCAAATAATGCTACTAACTCAAGCTTTCCAATGCAAAAAGAATCACTCAATTCGAGTTGATATGAGAGTCAAAGAATTCTAAAACTGGCACGAAAAATTGGAACAAGATGTGTTCACGAACTTGGAGGGCAAAAACACCTATTTAGAAGCCGATTTTGAGGTGTCAAATATTGAACTAGCTTCTGCAACTATTTAGATGCGCCTCGTCTCTAGCTTTAATTTGAGTACTCACGGAGTCAAAACTGACTTCGTATGAGGAAGATACACCTATTTTACTGAACAGTCATAAAACAGATTCAATCCGAATTCAGGTACGAGATTGATTCTAGATAGATCCGGTTTTTTCCTCTCTTTTTTTTCTCACGCTTTTTTCTTTTCTTCTCTCTCTTTTCTTTTTTTTCTTTCCTTTTTCTCTCTTTTTTTCTCTATCTTTTTTCTCCCTCTTTCCAAGACAAACTGGATAAGATCTGATTGGATCGGCGAAGATGTGAATGACCTCAACTATGATTATGACAATGAGCGGTCGTGTACGTGATAGAAATTAATGGATGGGATGGTGGACAGCGGAAGGATAATGATGCGGCGGCGTGACTAATGTGAACAGAACTTCGAAACTCTAAAGGAACAAGACACTAAGACCAGCAACTCGACACGACGATGCAACCGATAATTCAATAATGCAAACAATGAAAAGAAAACTGCAAAGGCTCGGTGGCTTGGACAAAGGATGAATAGATCTAACTTTTTTTATGGCTTTTCTTGGACAATAGGTAAGAAAATAAATCTAATCTAGGGATAATTGGAAATTCTCACGAGCAACTGGCGATACCACTTGATAGAGGCAAAGAGTGTCGATCTTTCGATGAGAGGATAACTATCGATTTAGTGGAGTCGACTTTGGCGATCCGACTACAAGCGTGCCTGACGTTGCGCCTTAGCAATCGCTAAACCAATCTCCTTAGGTTCTTGGCGATGCGGAAGCACGATCAGCGACCACGAAGGTCTATTCCTGCAAGCAATCGAAGAGCGAGCAAGAATATGATAAAGCAATCTGAATATTGCGAATATATATGAAGTATTGATAATGGTGGGGATCCGTGGCGGTCTTGGTCAGTCGTTGGACACAAGCAAGTACACAAAGTTGCAATGGCTAACTTTTAACTAAACAAATCCCAAGCAAAAAGCTACTAGATGGATCTACTTATATAGGAGCAAGGGTGGCGGCCAAGGAGGTGGGAGGACGTCCCAAGGCAGCCTAAAACTAACCTAGGTCGTACAAGGCCAATGGGCCCAAGCGGAGGTGGCGTAACACCTTTGGACTTGTAGTTTGACTCGGATTCTGCTGCAGCATCAGATTGTTTCTTCTATAACTCAACGCTCCGGACGGATTTTAAGGTGATTCAATTGGGTTGGAAAATGCACGAAATCTATTTTCCAACAAAAAGAATCAACCAATTTGGAGTCCGTATGAAAAAGTTATAGACGTTTTGAGTCAGGTATGTCTGTGCGGTCGAATCTGAGTCGAGAACGTGAGAGACTTGGACTCTATCTTCTCTTGGGCCAAAAGTGACGTGAGAGAACTTTTTGAACAGCAGGTAAACATCTCTTTCTCCCTTATCTTCATATGTGGATTGTACAAATGTCCCATACACCTGCAATTAGACATGGCACAAAAGTTTGTGAAGTATTTTTGTCTGGATAACATAAATATATTATTGAATAGTTTGCACTAGAAATCACACGAGAAATATGCATGTATGCAATATTTTGGTCTCATCAAGGTAGTCATGTCCTCATCATACCTGACTCAAAAGCGTCAATAACTTTTCATACGGACTCCAAATTGGTTGATTCTTTTTTGTTGGAAAATAGATTTCGTGCATTTTCCAACCCAATTGGAATCACCTTAAAATCCGTCCGGGCGTTGAGTTATGGACGAAACAATCTGATCTTTTGATAGAATCCAAGTCAAACTACAAGTCCAAAGGTGTTCGTCACCTCCACTTGGGCCCATTGGCCTTATGCGACCTAGGGTTAGTGTTAGGCTGCCTTGGGACGTCCTCCACCTCCTTGGCCGCACACCTTGCTCCTATATAAGTAGATCCATCTAGTAGCTTTTCCTGAGGATTTGTTTAGTTAAAGTTAGCCATTGCAACCGTGTGCCGTTTGTGTCCAACGACCAGACCAAGACCGCTTACGGATCCCACCATTATCAATACTTCATATATATTCGCAATATTCAGATTGCTTTATCATATTCTTGCTCGTTCTTTGATTGCTTGCAGGAATAGACCTTCGTGGTCGAGTTGATCGTGCTTCGGCGTGGTCAATAACCTAAGGAGATTGGTTTAGCGATTGCTAAGGCATAGCGTCGTGCTGCGTTTGTAGTCGGATCGTCAAAATCGACTCCACCAAATCGATAGTTATCATCTCATCGAAGATCGGGACACCTCGCCTCTATCAAGTGGTATCGGTTTTCAGGTTGCTCGGTGAGAATTTCCAATTATCCTAGATTAGATTTATTTTCTTACCTATTGTCCAAGAAAAAGCCACAAAAAAGTTAGATCTATTCATCCTTTGTCCAAGCCGATCCGAGCCTTTGCAGTTTTCTTTTCATTGTTTGCATTATTGAATTATCGGTTGCATAAATGGCGTCGAGTTCTTTGGTCTTAGTGTCTAGTTCGTTTAGAGTTTGAGTTCATTCACATTAGTCACGCCGCGCTGCATCGTTATCCCTTCGTTGACCACCATCCATCCATTAATTTCCACCACGTGCTACCCACCGTTCATTGTCATAACCATAGTTGAGATCGTTCACATCTTCACTTGATCAATCTGCATCTTATCTAGTTTGTTTGGAAAAGGAGAGAGAAAAAAAGAGAAAAAAGTAAAAGAAAAAGTCAGAGAAAAAAAGAGAAAGAAAAGAAAAAATAAGTGTGAGAAAAAAAAAAAAAAAAACAAAGTTCGGATATATCTAGACTCAATCTCGTAGCTGAATTCGGATTGGAATCTGTTTTGTGCCTGTTCAGTAAAACAGGCATAACTTCCTCATCTGAAGTCCGTTTTGGCTCATGAGTACTCAAATTAAAGATAGAGGCGAGCCGCATCTAAATAGTTGCAGAAGCTAGTTCAATATTTGGCACCTCAAAATCGGCTCCTAAATAGGTATTTTTGCCCTCGAAGTTCGTGAACACAACTTATTCAGTTTTTCAAACCAGTTTTAGAATTTTTGACTCCTCATATCAACTCGAATTGAGTGATTCTTTTGAATTGGAAAGCTTGAGTTAGTAGCATTCTTTTAAAAAGTTATCAGAAAATTGGCTCAAACTTTTCAAGAGGAAAATTGGAGAGAGAGTTGTTGTATATCTGCTTGGCGAGTTGTTCTTCATCATTATCTTTCTTTGCCGTTGTGATCTTCACTTATATCTTGCTGTCGAGCTACTTATTATCCTTTATTGATGCTAGTTGTGCTCTTCGCCGTGACCTCATTAGTGTTCTAGGCTCGCGTCTCTAATCTGGTCTAGCCTAGGACCAGACCTGATCTGCGTCGTTGGCGTTTAGCCAACCCAGTGATGAGGACATCAATACCATTGTTACACCCACAGCCCTCTGCTATACATCTTGGACCAATTACTAGAGCTCGCATGCGCCAATTGAATTATCGGTACTTTCGTTTCTTGGTAATGATTCTAATGTTCATGAGAATATGATGCTGCCTAAATTGGATACATTTGTTTTGCTTACAAATGAAGGGCCTACCATGGACAAGAAAGATGAACCTTGGAGCAAGTTCAAGCATGGAGATGTTGGCATGCGCAGAGGAACAAACGGAGTTACAAGTGATGATTCAGGACTTTGAAGCCACCCTAATGAGTGCATGAGGCCTTGGACGAAATATACAAGATGCCACTTCATAATATTCGTCCATAGGCTATTCTAGGTGCTGCGTCACCTTATTATTGGGCCAGGCCCATGTAATTTCGAAATACTTAAGTATAGGCTGTTTTTAGAGTCCGTATGTGTGGGGAAACAAGAGTTAGGGTTGATTTGGACCCCTCCACCAAGGGCCACGAAATTCCCCCTCTTCCTCCATATATACAGCCCTTAGGGGCCCGTTTAGACCAGGTTTTGTTTAGATTAAAAGTTCGCCATAGCTGCAACTTGGCGTGCCGTTTGTGTTCAACGACCGGACAAAGCGTCCACAGAACCCCACCTTGATCAATAAAGCTTTCATCTTATATTCGCAATATCCAGTTGCAATCTCAGTTTCTTGCTTGTTCTTCGTTTGCTCGCGAGAAGCAGGCCCTCGTGGTCGAGTTGATCGTGCTCGGCGTGGTCAATAACCCTCGGAAGTTGGTTTAGCGATTGCTAAGCGCGGCGTCTCGCCGCGTTCGTGGTCGGATCGTCAAAGTCGACTCCCCGAAGCGATAGCCACCATCTCATCGAAACATCGGGACACCTTTGCCTCTATCAAGTGGTATCAGATTTTCAGGTTGCTCGGTGAGATTTTACAGTTTTTCGTAGATTAGATCGAGTCATTCTTCATACCTAAAGTCCACGAAAAAGCCACAAAAAAATTAGGGTTAGTTCATCATATCCGAACCAATCGAGCCTTTGCATAATCTTTTAGGGTTTTGCTTTGTTGAATTTGCGGTTGCATCGTCGTGTCTAGTTCTTTGGTCTTAGCGTCTAGTCTTTTAGAGTTTGAGTTACGGTCATAAGTTGTCACGCCGCCATACCGCACCATCATCATCGCCCTGCCACCTACCATCACCGCTTGAATCCGTATCCATATACCACCACCAATCCGTGTCCATATACCACCACCGATCCATATCCATATACTACCACCGCTTCCACCACGCTGCCATATACCACCACCATATATCCACCACCAATCCGAGTTCCTTGCATATTAGGGTTGTTTTGAGATCCATCTAGTTTCGATTCGTGTTTCCTTGCGGAGTAGGTTTGGAAAAAAAAAAGTCTGAAACCACCCTCCGTTTAGGCCCAAAATTTTCCAAAAGCGTACTTGTCAAAAAATTTCTGGCTATCCTATTTTAGGTGTTTCTAAGTGGATTGAGACGATCGCCGTTATAGAAAGTTTTTTGACCCGTTTCAGTTTTGGGTCAGGCGATCGAAAAAAAAAAAATATTTGGTCGACAAAATTTCGTGCCCATCTGTCGGTTTGACCTCGGAAGAGTTTTGAGACACTCGCCATTATAGTGATTTTAGCAAAAAAAAAAAAAAAAAAAAAGCGCAAAAAAAAAAAAAGCAAAAAAAAAAAAAAAAAAAATTCAGTGTGCTTTTCCTTGTTTACGTGCAGCGCCGTGATTTTGTTAGTGTTCTAGGCTCGCGTCTCTAGCGGTCTAGCCTAGGACCAACCTGATCACCGTCGTTGGCGTTTATTCAACTTTGCATCTCTGAATTGATTATTGCTAACCTTTTTTGCTACCATATTATAAGCCTTCCAGCTCCACATACATCTACATCGTGCGTTTGACTCTCCACAGTAATCGCTCTATCAAGCTTTGAGAGTTTTGACTACATCGGTTGCGATCACGCTTTCTTCTTTGGGTAGAGGCTGGTAAGAATTTGAGATTTGCTTGACGGTTGTATTTATCCACCACACCACCACCACCACTTCCTAGTAGTCTGTCGAATCATATTCTTGTGTGTTTCTATTGCTGCTAACCATGGCAGGATCACAAGCCGGCGAGGCTGTTGGGAGAACATGACAAACAAAGCGCTACATGATAAGTTTCAACAAATGATGAGTGGGCGGTGGACGATGTGCTAAATAGATTTGAAGAGGCCATGGAGAAGATAGATGGCATTGAGAAGGCGTTGAAACAAAGCTCGATATCAAGTTTAATGAATTGCTCGTGCGTCTACCACCACCACCACCGGCTGCACCTAACGCACCTCTACTACAACAACACGGACTACCTCCACATGTGAAACAGCCCTCCATGAGCTTCCGTGTCCCTCTTCAGCTGGCCAAGCTCTTTGGTGCTGCTTGTTGATATACATGGCTCCTGCTGCTGCGGTGGGGAGGATGATTATGTGAGCTTACGAGGATGAGGTTGATCAACATCGAACTACGTGCAACCACCAGCACCACAACCACCGGTCGTCCACATGCAAATAATGGCAATGTTGGGCTCCCCTTGAGTGCGAGATCATGACCATCTCCTAAACTGAAATTGAATATTCCACCATTTGAGGGTAGATATGTTCTGATATATATCTTACTTGGGAATTAGAAACTGAACAACGATTTACATGTTTACAATATCACGAGGAGAGGCGTGTTCCTGCTGCTGTTTGTGCTTTCACTAGCTTTGCATGTGTTTGGTGGTCGAACATTGTAGATTATATCCTGTTCCAGCTACTTGGGCTGCTTTGAAAACTGCTATGCGTGCTCGTTGGGTTCCACCATATTATCAGCGTGAATTACTTCAAAAATTGCAGCGCTTAAGACAAGGAAAAAATTCGGTGAAGAATATTATCGGGAATTACAAACTGGCTTGATTAGATGTGGTATTGTTGAGGAGAATGAAGCTATGCTTGCACGTTTTACGGGTGGATTAAATAGAGATTCAGACCATTCTAGACTACAAGGATTATAATAATATCACTCGATTATTCCATCTTGCTTGTAAAGCTGAGCGTGAAGTCAGGATCGACGGGCCTTGGCGCGGACTAACTTTTCTGCAGGTCGACCTTCATCATGGACACCACGTGCATCATCTACTTCCACGTTCTACTACACGGCACCTCCGTCGGCTGCCACCTCAACCGTGATACAAGAAAGCGAGGCACAACCACCACTATCGCCAAGAGTACACCTGCTTGGGCCTACAGAGCTCTTCTTCTTCCATGGCGTCAACAGGGCACACAAGTGATATTATTTGTCGTCGTTGTAAGGGAAGAGGACATTTTCTTGAGAATGCCAATCTCAGCGTGTGATGATTGCTCACGAGGATGGTGGGTATGAGTCGCTAGTGACTATGATGAAGAGACTTTGGCTCTTATTACACATGAAGAACACGGTGGAGATGATTACGATCTTGAGGCGCAATACATGGCTGCTGAAGATCTTTGACGGTATGAATGTTTAGTTGCTCAACGTGTTTTGAGTGTGCAGGTTACACAAGTGAGCAAAATCAGAGGCATAACTTGTTCCATACAAAGGGAGTTGTGAAGAGCGTTCTATTAGCGTCATCATAGATGGAGGAGCTGCAACAACTTGGCTAGCATGGATATGGTGGAAGCTTTCTCTCACCACAAGACCACATCCACATCCTTACTACATCCAATGGTTCAACAACAGCGGCAAGGTTAAGGTAACACGTCTTTGTTAGTGTGCATTTTAGTATCTCTACATATGCTGATTATGTTGATTGTGATGTGGTACCTATGCAAGCATGTTCCTTATTACTTGGTAGACCATGGCAATTTGATAAAATTCTGTACACCATGGTAGAAACAATCAGTATACTCTTGTTCACAAGGATAAAAATATTACTTTGCTTCCTATGACTCTGATTCCATTTTGAAAGATGATATTAATAGAGCTAATAAAGCAAAACAGGAGAAAATAAGAGTGAAAATCAGATTGTGGCAAAAGAATTTGAGCAACAAATGAAGCCTAATAATAAACCATCTAATGTTGCTTCGAAATTAAACTGAAAAGTGCATGTTTATTTGCCACCAAATCTGATATTGATGAGCTAGATTCTAGCAAATCTGTTTGCTATGCTTTTGTGTGCAAAGAGGCATTATTTTCATTCGAGGCGTGCCTTCCTCTTTGCCCCTGCTGTCACTAACATTTTGCGGGGAGTTGGCGTCTTCCCACAAGGCGTGCCAGGATTACCACCTATTCGAGGATTGAGCATCAAATTGACTTAATTCGGTGCATCGCTACCAACCGTGCACCATACCGTACCAATCCGGAGGAGGCGAAGGAGATTATCGTCAAGTACGAGGAGCTGCTCGACAAAGGTTATATCTGCGAATCTCTTAGTCCTTGTGCTGTTCCTATTATACTAGTGCCTAAAAAGGATGGTGCGTCGGCGTATGTGTGTTGATTGTAGAGGCATTAATAATATTACTATTAGTTATCGTCATCCTATTCCTAGGCTAGATGATATGCTTGATGAATTGAGTGGCTCTACAATATTCTCCAAAGTTGATTTGCGTAGTGGATACCATCAAATTCGTATGAAATTGGGAGATGAATGGAAAACAGCATTTAAAACTAAGTTTGGATTATATGAGTGGTTAGTCATGCCTTTTGGGTTAACTAATGCACCTAGTACTTTCATGAGATTAATGAGCGAAGTTTCGTGCTTTCATTGGACGATTTGTGGTAGTTTACTTTGATGATATACTGATTTATAGCAAATCTTTGGAAGAACATTTGGAACATTTCGTGCTGTTTTAATGCTCTCGTGATGCGTTTGTTTGGTAACCTTGGGAAGTGCACCTTTTGCACCGACCGAGTATCTTTTCTTGGCTATGTTGTTACTCCACGGGAATTGAAGTTGATAAAGCCAAGATTGAAGCTATTGAGAGTTGGCGCAGCCCAAAGCGGTCACACAAGTGAGGAGTTTTCTTGGACTCGCTGGTTTCTATAGGCGTTTTGTGAGAGACTTTAGCACCATTGCTGCACCTCTCAATGAGCTTACAAAGAAGGATGTGCCTTTTGTTTGGGGTACCATACGGGAAGAAGCCTTCACGGTATTGAAAGATAAGTTGACACATGCTCCTTTACTCCAACTTCGACTTTAATAAGACTTTTGAGCTTGAATGTGATGCTAGTGGAATTGGATTAGGAGGTGTGTTATTACAAGATGGCAAACCTGTTGCATACTTTTACGAAAAATTGAGTGGGCCTAGTCTGAACTATTCTACTTATGACAAAGAATTATATGCTCTTGTTAGGACTTTAGAGACATGGCAACATTATTTATGGCCCAAAGAATTTGTTATACATTCGATCATGAATCTTTGAAACATATTAAAAGTCAAGCTAAACTGAATCGTAGACATGCTAAATGGGTTGAATTCATTGAGACTTTCCCTTATGTCATTAAACACAAGAAGGGTAAAGAAAATGTTATTCTTGATGCTTTGTCTCGTCGATATACTATGCTTTCACAACTTGACTTCAAAATATTTGGTTTGGAGACCATCAAAGATCAATATGTGCATGATGCTGATTTTAAAGATGTAATGCAGAATTGTAAGAAGGAAGAACATGGAACAAGTTCGTTATTAATGATGGTTTTGTGTTCGTGCTAACAAGCTATGCATTCCTGCTAGCTCTGTTAGTCTTTTGTTGTTGCAGGGGCGCATGGAGGAGGATTAATGGGACACTTTGGCGTCAAGAAGGCGGAGGATATACTTGCTACACATTTCTTTTGGCCAAAGATGAGGCGGGATGTTGAGCGTTTTGTTGCTCGCTGCACTACATGTCAAAAAGCTAAGTCACGACTCAATCCTCATGGTTTATATATGCCTTTGCTGTGCCTAGTGTTCCTTGGGAGGATATATCTATGGACTTTGTTTTAGGTTTACCTCGAACAAAGAAGGGAGGATAGCATATTTGTTGTCGTGGATAGATTCTCGAAAATGGCACACTTTATACCATGTCATAAAAGCGATGATCTTTGTTAATGTTGCTGATTTGTTCTTTCGTGAAATTATTAAGCTTGCATGGTGTGCCAAATACTATTGTTTCAGATCGTGATACTAAATTTCTTAGCCACTTTTGGAGATGTTTATGGGCTAAGTTGGGGACTAAACTGCTTTTAGTACTACTTGTCACCCCAAACTGATGGACAAACTGAAGTAGTCAATAGAACATTGTCTACTATGCTTAGGGCTGTTTTGAAGAATAATAAGAAAATGTGGGAAGAATGCTTGCCTCATATTGAATTTGCTTATAATCGTTCATTGCATTCTACTACTAAGATGTGCCCTTTTGAAATTGTGTATGGCTTCCTACCTCGTGCACCTATTGATTTGTTGCCTCTTCCATCTTGGAGAAGGTTAATTTTGATGCTAAAGAACGTGCTGAATTGATTTAAAAATGCATGAGTTAACTAAGGAAAACATTGAGCGTATGAATGCTAAATATAAACTTCTTTGGAGATAAGGGTAGAAAACATGTTGTCTTTGCACTGGAGATCTTGTTTGGTTACATTTGCGTGAGATAGGTTTCCTAATTTGCATAAATCAAAGCTAATACCACGTCTTGATGGTCCATTTAAGGTGTTAGAAAATAAATGATAATGCATATAAACTTGAGCTGCTGCAGATTTTGGGGTTAGTCCACTTTTAACATTGCAGATTTGAAGCCTTATTTGGGTGAGGAAGATGAGCTTCCGTCGAGGGCGACTTCATTTCAAGAAGGGAGGATGATGAGGACATCAATACCATTGTTACACCCACAGCCCCTGCTGCTATACATCTTGGACCAATTACTAGAGCTCGCATGCGCCAATTGAATTATCGGTACTTTCGTTTCTTGGTAATGATTCTAATGTTCATGAGAATATGATGCTGCCTAAATTGGATACATTTGTTTTGCTTACAAATGAAGGGCCTACCATGGACAAGAAAGATGAACCTTGGAGCAAGTTCAAGCATGGAGATGTTGGCATGCATAGAAGGAACAAACGGAGTTACAAGTGATGATTCCAGGACTTTGAAGCCACCCTAATGAGTGCATGAGGCCTTGGACGAAATATACAAGATGCCACTTCATAATATTCGTCCATAGGCTATTCTAGGTGCTGCGTCACCTTATTATTGGGCCAGGCCCATGTAATTTCGAAATACTTAAGTATAGGCTGTTTTTAGAGTCCGTATGTGTGGGGAAACAAGAGTTAGGGTTGATTTGGACCCCTCCACCAAGGGCCACGAAATTCCCCCTCTTCCTCCATATATACAGCCCTTAGGGCCCGTTTAGACCTTGGGTTTTGTTTAGATTAAAAGTTAGCCATAGCTGCAACTTGGCGTGCCGTTTGTGTTCAACGACCGGACAAAGCGTCACAGAACCCCACCTTGATCAATAAAGCTTTCATCTTATATTCGCAATATCCAGATTGCAATCTCAGTTTCTTGCTTGTTCTTCGTTTGCTCGCGGAAGCAGGCCCTCGTGGTCGGAGTTGATCGTGCTCGGCGTGGTCAATAACCCTCGGAAGTTGGTTTAGCGATTGCTAAGCGCGCGACGTCTCGCCGCGTTCGTAGTCGGATCGTCAAGTCGACTCCTCCACGAAGCGATAGCCACCATCTCATCGAAACATCTTGGGACACCTTTGCCTCTATCACCCATTGACCTCATATTTCTACGCGTGTATCTAGCCTCGGACCCCACAGCAATCGCGTTTATTCAACAATCTTGAGATTACTAAATTTTTGCTACCATATATAGCCAACCCAGCTCCACATATTTCTACACCGTGTATGTCATTCCCACATCGCTTTACACAATCTTGAGATACTTGACACGCTGGCTGGTTGCATGGCATGGTAAGAACTTGTAAGATATTGATATTTGCTTTCTTGTGAGCACTTTACAACCACATCCTAGTAGTTCATAGGAACATTATTCTCGAATTTTGTTTCTTGTTTCTACTATTCATGACAGTTCGGAGATAGAAGTTCTTGGACTGACGGACACATCTTCATCATCACGAGTTGGGACAACACACACAAGCATATGGTCAGGGGTATGTCTTTACCATCATTTGTGGGTAGATTTAATCCTGCTATTTATCTAGCTTGGGAGCTTGAATTAGAAGAATTTTTAGTCACCATGATTTTTACGAACTTGAGAGAATCTGAGCTACCACTAGAGCATTCTTGGTTTTGCTTACATTTGGTGGAGTGTACATTGTAAGAAAAACATTGATAACCAACCCACAACTTGGAAAGTTTTGAAAGCTGTAATGAGACAACAATTTTTCCTCCTTACTATAAATCGTGAATTGCTTATAAATTTGAACAATTAAAACAAAGCGTAACACTGTTCATGCTTACTACAAAGAGTTCAAATCTTATATGCATCATTGTGACATAGAAGAATCTGAGGATGATACAATGAATAGATTTTTGGTGGTTTGAACCATGATATCCGTGCAAGATTTCACTATATTCCTCGTTCCATTATTGGTATGTATGTTGGCGCTTGTACCTTTGAGACAGCTACTGGGAGGATGCATTGGGTGACTACAACAACTACTATTCAGTTCATGCTCACCATCGTTAGTTGGTTCCTCCACCGTTGCACCTACTAGAGCAGCCCACCCAGTTGTGGCGCGACATCATCTCAAGTGTATGGTGCATTATCAAGGCCCATACCTACATCAGCTACGTCTTTGCGACAAGGTAACGATAAAGGTATTAATGATATAACTTCACATGAGAATGATGCATCCCTAGTTAACTTGAATGCATCATGTGTTGAGTTAGCGGTGATTTGAGCACATCACCTATTTTAGAGAATCTTGATACTATCATGAATCGTCATGTGATCAAACAACTGAAATACCAACAATTTTGAGTGCACCCATTGAATTAACTATTGATGCAAAAGAATCAATGTTTAATCATTTTGATATGACCTCTAATCTTGGTGATGATTCTGTGTCGAATGACTTATTGCATGTTTGCTTATTTAAGCATGTTGTAGCATGTAAACTTGATGCAAGTAAGGTTTATTCACCAATGTTGGGATGGTTTAATGATGAACATTGTCAATCTTTTGAAATGAATAAAACTTCACTTATATGTGCAAACTGAGTTGTAATATTTTCATGCCTTCTACTTCTTGTGATAATGTTTTGGCTTTAGATTTTATGAACTATACAAGTTACTCATCTATTCATGTGTCATATGTGCAAAAATCAAGGGAAGTAAAATGGATGACATATACATATACAACATGTACACCTTGTCTCTTTTGTTAGCCATATTTCAGACTAAGCAGCGCCGAGGGGCGGCTTTGTTTTCAAGAAGGGAGGATGATGAGGACATGATTACCTTGGATACGACCAAAATATTGCATACATGTATATTTGTGAGGTGATTTCTAATGCAAACTATGCAATAATTTATTTATGTCATCAAGACAAAATACTTCACAAACTTTTGTGCCATGTCTAATTGCAGGTGTATGGGACATTTGTACAATCCACATATGGAGATAAGGAGAAAGAGATGTTTACCTGCTGTTCAAAAGTTCTCTCACGTCACTTTTGGCACAAGAGAAGATAGAGTCCAAGTCTCTCACGTTACGGACTCAGATTCGGACTACTGTGACATACGACTCAAAGCGTCAATAACTTTTCATACGGACTCCAAATTGGTTGATTCTTTTTTGTTGGAAAATAGATTTCGTGCATTTTCCAACCCAATTGGAATCACCTTAAAATCCGTCCGGGCGTTGAGTTATGGACGAAACAATCTGATCTTTGCAGCAGAATCCGAGTCAAACTACAAGTCCAAAGGTGTTCGTCACCTCCACTTGGGCCCATTGGCCTTATGCGACCTAGGGTTAGTGTTAGGCTGCCTTGGGACATCCTCCACCTCCTTGGCCACCACCTTGCTCCTATATAAGTAGATCCATCTAGTAGCTTTTTCCTTGGGATTTGTTTAGTTAAAGTTAGCCATTGCAACCGTGTGCCGTTTGTGTCCAACGACCAGACCAAGACGCTACGGATCCCCACCATTATCAATACTTCATATATATTCGCAATATTCAGATTGCTTTATCATATTCTTGCTCGTTCTTTGATTGCTTGCAGGAATAGACCTTCGTGGTCGGTTGATCGTGCTCCGGCATCGTCAATAACCTAAGGAGATTGGTTTAGCGATTGCTAAGGCATAGCGTCGTGCTGCGTTTGTAGTCGGATCGTCAAAGTCGACTCCACCAAATCGAGAGTTATCATCTCATCGAAGATCGGGACACCTCGCCTCTATCACTTTTGGAGATGTTTATGGGCTAAGTTGGGGACTAAACTGCTTTTTAGTACTACTTGTCACCCCCAAGTGATGGACAAACTGAAGTAGTCAATAGAACATTGTCTACTATGCTTAGGGCTGTTTTGAAGAATAATAAGAAAATGTGGGAAGAATGCTTGCCTCATATTGAATTTGCTTATAATTGTTCATTGCATTCTCGACTAAGATGTGCCCTTTTGAAATTGTGTATGGCTTCCTACCTCGTGCACCTATTGATTTGTTGCCTCTTCCATATTAGGAGAAGGTTAATTTTGATGCTAAAGAATGTGCTGAATTGATTTTAAAAATGCATGAGTTAACTAAGGAAAACATTGAGCGTATGAATGCTAAATATAAACTTCTTTGGAGATAAGGGTAGAAAACATGTTGTCTTTGCACTGGAGATCTTGTTTGGTTACATTTGCGTGAGATAGGTTTCCTAATTTGCATAAATCAAAGCTAATGCCACGTGCTGCTGGTCCATTTAAGGTGTTAGAAAATAAATGATAATGCATATAAACTTGAGCTGCTGCAGATTTTGGGGTTAGTCCACTTTTAACATTGCAGATTTGAAGCTTTATTTGGGTGAAGAAGATGAGCTTCCGTCGAGGGCGACTTCATTTCAATAAGGGAGGATGATGAGGACATCAATACCATTGTTACACCGCAGCCCTGCTGCTATACATCTTGGACCAATTACTAGAGCTCGTGCATCAATTGAATTATCGGTATTTACATTTCTTGTACGATTCCAATGTTCATGAGAATATGATGCTGCCTAAATTGGATACATTTGTTTTGCTTACAAATGAAGGGCCTACCATGGACAAGAAAGATGAACCTTGGAGCAAGTTCAAGCATGGAGATGTTGGCATGCATAAGGGAACAAACGGAGTTACAAGTGATGATTCAGGACTTTGAAGCCACCCTAATGAGTGCATGAGGCCTTGGACGAAATATACAAGATGCCACTTCATAATATTCGTCCATAGGCTATTCTAGGTGCTCGTCACCTTATTATTGAGCCAGGCCCATGTAATTTCGAAATACTTAAGTATAGGCCGTTTTTAGAGTCCGTATGTGTGGGGAAACAAGAGTTAGGGTTGGTTTGGACCCCTCCCTCAAGGGCCACGAAATTCCTCCTCTTCCTCCATATATACAGCCCTTAGGGCGTCGTTTAGACTTTGGGTTTTGTTTAGATCAAAAGTTAGCCATAGCAGCAACCCGCGTGCCGTTTGTGTTCAACGACCGGACCAAGGCGTCACAGAACCCCACCTTCATTAATAAAGCTTTCCTCTTATATTCGCAATATCCAGATTGCAATCTTAGTTTCTTGCTTGTTCTTCGTTTGCTCGCGGAAACAGGCCCTCGTGGTCGAGTTGATCGTGCTCGGCGTGGTCAATAACCCTCGGAAGTTGGTTTAGCGATTGCCAAAGCGCGACGTCTACGCATACGTCACGTGGTCGGATCGTCAAGGTCGACTCCCACGAAGCGATAGCCACCATCTCATCGAAACATCGGGACACCTTTGCCTCTATCACGTGCCTACATCTCCCTCAGCGCCACTAGGACCCATGACAAGAGCCGAGCTAAGGCTATCGAAGATAAGGTGAATTCGCTCCTCTCCGAACTCCCTCTTCCTACTCACGAGACATGGCTACTACCTCATTCGGAGACTCTATGTGTAATCAGGTACATGGAGGTGAGCCAGGATCAACTACTTGCGAGCCAAGGCGGCGAGACTCCAAGCATATTGAAGAAGAAGAAGAATCTTCTTTGAAAAGCACGAGCACGGACGTCTGGCGCCTTCGGACGTCAAGCGAGTCCCGAGACCAGACGGCCGGACTCTCGGACGTCCGGCACTTCTACCGAACCAAAACTACAGACGGCCGAAGCCTCCGGACGTCCAAGCCGAACCTTCTGCCCGAACGAATCTACAGACGACCAACAACTTCCGGACGTCCGGTGTGCATTTGGATGTTTATGCACCTCTGTGATTGATTGTGGTATTTGCATAGGTGGTGGCATGTCTCCTTGATCGACAAAGCCCATGAATTGACTCGGATCCTCATGATTAGTAGAACAAGAAACAAAATCCAAAAATAATGTTCCTATAACTACTAGGATGTGGTGGTAAAAGCGCTCCGAGTAAGCAAATATCAATGTCTTACAAGTTCTTACCATGCGGCGAGCGGTGATCGGCAACCAGCGGTGTCAAGTAACTCGAATATTGAGTAAGCGATTGCGAGGGGCGTCGTATACAATGTAGAAATATGTGGAGCTGGGTTGGCTATGGTAGCAAAAGATTAGCAATAATCAATTCAAAGATGCAATGTTGAATAAGCGCTCAACAGCGATCTTTATGCTGGTCTAGGCTGGAGCCGGACTAGAGGCAGCCTAGAACACTAATGAGGTCACGGCATAGCACAACTAGCATCAATGGATACTAAGTAGCTCTTGACAGCAAGATATAAGTGAAGATCCTGGCAGCGGTGAAGATAATGATGAAAAACAAGCGCCAAGCATGACATACAACAACTCTCTCAACTTTCCTCTTGAAAAGTTTGAGCCAATTTTCTGATAAATTCTTTCAAATAATGCTACTAACTCAAGCTTTCCAATGCAAAAGAATCACTCAATTCGAGTTGATATGAAGTCAAAATTCTAAACTGGCACGAAAAATTGGAACAAGATGTGTTCACGAACTTGAAGGCAAAAACACCTATTTAGAAGCCGATTTTGAGGTGTCAAATATTGAACTAGCTTCTGCAACTATTTAGATCGCCTCGTCTCTAGCTTTAATTTGAGTACTCACGGAGTCAAAACTGACTTGTAGAGATACTACACTATACTTGAACAGTCATAAAACAGATTCCATCAATTCAAATTGAGATTGATTCTAGATAGATCGGTTTTTCTCTCTTTTTTTTTCTCACTTTTTTCTTCTTCTCTCTCTTTCTTTTTTTTTCTTTCCTTTTTTCTCTTTTTTCTCTATCTTTTTTCTCCCTCTTTCCAAGACAATGGATAAGATGCAGATTGGATCGGTGAAGATGTGAATGACCTCAACTATGATTATGACAATGAGCAGTCGTATGCGTGATAAAATTAATGGATGGGATGGTGGACAGCGGAAGGATAATGATGCAGGTGGCGGCGTGACTAATGTGAACGAGAACTCGAAACTCTAAAGAACAAGACACTAAGACCAGCAACTCGACACGGCGTGTGCAAATAATTCAATAATGCAAACAATGAAAAGAAAACTGCAAAGGCTCGGACGGCAGACAAGGATGAATAGATCTATTTTTTTTATGGCTTTTCTTGGACAATGGTGAAAATAAATCTAATCTAAGGATAATTGGAAATTCTCACCGAGCAACTGGCGATACCACTTGATAGAGGCAAGAGTGTCGATCTTTCGATGAGAGGATAACTATCGATTTGGTGGAGTCGACTTTGTGATCCACCTAAACGTGCTGACGTTAGCCTTGTGTCCTAAACAAAATCTCCTTGGAGTTCTTGACGATGCGGAATACGATCAGCTGACCGAAGGTCTATTCCGCAAGCAATCGAAGAACGAGCAAGAATATGATAAAGCAATCTGAATATTGCGAATATATAGAAGTATTGATAATGGTGGGGATCTAAATGGCGGTCTTGGTCAAATGCGTTGGACACAAGCAAGTACACAAAGTTGCAATGGCTAACTTTTAACTAAACAAATCCCAAGCAAAAAGCTACTAGATGGATCTACTTATATAGAGCAAGGGTGGCGGCCAAGGAGGTGGGAGGACGTCCCAAGGCAGCCTAAAACTAACCTAGGTCATACAAGGCCAATGGGCCCAGCGGAGGTGACGTAACACCTTTGGACTTGTAGTTTGACTCGGATTCTGCTGCAGCATCAGATTGTTTTTATAACTCAACGCTCGGACGGATTTAAAGTGATTCAATTGGGTTGGAAAATGCAAATCTATTTTCCAACAAAAAATCAACCAATTTGGAGTCCGTATGAAAAGTTATAGACGTTTTGAGTCAGGTATGTCGTAGGTCGAATCTGAGTCCAGAACGTGAGACTTGGACTCTATCTTCTCTTGGGCCAAAAGTGACGTGAAGAACTTTTTGAACAGCAGGTAAACATCTCTTTCCCTTATCTTCATATGTGGATTGTACAAATGTCATACACCTGCAATTAGACATGGCACAAAAGTTTGTGAAATATTTTTGTCCTGGATAACATAAATATATTATTGAATAGTTTGCACTAGAAATCACACAGAAATATGCATGTATGCAATATTTTGGTCTCATCAAGGTAGTCATGTCCTCATCATACGACTCAAAAGCGTCAATAACTTTCATACGGACTCCAAATTGGTTGATTCTTTTTTTGTTGGAAATAGATTTCCATTTTCAACCCAATTAGAATCACCTTAAAATCCGTCCGGGCGTTGAGTTATGGACGAAACAATCTGATGCTGCGATGAGAATCCAGTCAAACTACAAGTCCATACGTCACCTCCCTTGGGCCCATTGGCCTCGACCTAGGTTAGTGTTAGGCTGCCTTGGACGTCCTCCACCTCCTTGGCGCCACCTTGCTCCTATAAATAGATCCATCTAGTAGCTTTGCACGAGATTTGTTTAGTTAAAATTGCATTGCACCTTCGTATGCCGTTTGTGTCCAACGACCAGACCAAGACATACGGATCCCAGCATTATCAATACTTCATATATTCGCAATATTCAGATTGCTTTATCATATTCTTGCTCGTTCTTGATTGTGAGAAAAGCCTTCGGGCTGATCGTGCTTCCGGCATCGTCGATAACCTAAGGAGATGGTTTAGCGATTGCTAAGCGTAACGTCGATACGTTTGTAGTGGATGATCGTAAACTCCACCAAATCGAGAGTTATCATCTCATCGAAGATCGGTTTCTCACGCCTCTATCAAGTGGTATGATTTCAGGTTGCTCGGTGAAATTTCAATTATCCCTAGATTAGATTTATTTCTTACCTATTGTCCAAGAAAAATACAAAAAAGTTGATCTATTCATCCTTTGTCCAAGCGATCCAGCCTTTGCAGTTTTCTTTTCATTGTTTGCATTATTGAATTATCGGTTGCATCGCGTCCAAAGATTGCTGGTCTTAGTATTAGTTTTGCGATTTGAGTTCTGTTCACATTAGTCGCGCCATGCTTGCGCCGTTATCCTTGATTTCCACCACGTGCTACCACCGTTCATTATCTAACCATAGTTGAGATCTTTCACATCTTCCTTGTCAATCTGCATCTTATCTAGTTTGTTTGGAAAGAGGAGAGAGAAAAAAAAGAAAAAAAGTAAAGAAAAAGTCAGAGAAAAAGAAGAAAAAAGAAAAATAAGTGTGAGAAAAAAACAAAGTTCGGATATATCTAGACTCAATCTCAAAGCAATTCAGTTGGAATCTGTTTTGGCCTGTTCAGTAAATATAACTTCCTCATCTGATCCGTTTGGCTCCTGATACTCAAATTAAAGATAGAGGCAGGCATCTAAATAGTTGCAGAAGCTAGTTCAATATTTGGCACCTCAAAATCGGCTCTAAATAAATTATTTTGCCTCCAGTTCGTGAACAGCTTATTCCAGTTTTCAAACCAGTTTTAGAATTTTTGACTCCTCATATCCTTCGATTGAGTGATTCTTTTGAATTGAAAGCTTGAGTTAGTAGCATTCTTTTAAAAAGTTATCGAAGAATTGGCTCAAACTTTTCAAGAGGAAAATTGGAAGAGGACATTGTATATCCTGTAGCGATTTGTTCTTCATCATTATCTTTTTGGTGTGATCTTCTTTATATCTTGCTGTCGAACTACTTATTATCCTTTATTGATGCTAGTTGTACTCACATGACCTCATTAGTGTTCTAGGCTAAGCTTAATCTGGTCAGCCTAGGATAATACCCAGTCTGCGTCGTTGACGTTCAACATGCATCTATGATTGATTATTGCTAATTTTTTGCTACCATATATAGCCAACGGTGATGAGGACATCAATACCATTGTTACACCCACCCTGCTGCTATATACTGGACCAATTACAGAGCTCGCATGCGCCAATTTGATTATCGGTACTTCGTTTCTTGTACGATTCTAATGTTCATGAGAATATGATGCCTAAATTGGATACATTTGTTTTGCTTACAAATGAAGGCCTACCATGGACAAGAAAGATGAACCTTGGAGCAAGTTCAAGCATGGAGATGTTGGCATCATGAAACAAACGAGTTACAAGTGATGATTCCGGACTTTGAAGCCACCCTAATGAGTGCATGAGGCCTTGGACGAAATATACAAGATACTTCATAATATTCGTCCATAGGCTATTCTAGGTGCTCGTCACCTTATTATTGGGCCAGGCCCATGTAATTTCGAAATACTTAAGTATAGGCTGTTTTTGAGAGTAGTGTGTGAAACAAGAGTTAGGGTTGATTTGGACCCCTCCACCAAGGGCCACGAAATTCCCTCTTCCTCCATATATACAGCCCTTAGGGCCGTTTAGACCTTGGGTTTGTTTTAGATTAAAAGTTCGCCATAGCTGCAACTTAGCGTGCCCGTTTGTGTTCAACGACGGACAAAGCGTCTGAGAACCCACACCAATCAATAAAGCTTTCATCTTATATTCGCAATATCCAGATGCAATCTCGATTTCTTGCTTGTTCTTCGTTTGCTCGCGAGAAGCAGGCCCTCGTGGTCGGGTTGATGCGCTGGTGATAACCCTCGGAATTGGTTTAGCGATTGCTAAAGCGCGGCGTCCTTACGTTAAGTGGTCGGATCGTCAGGTCGACTCCACAAGCGATAGCCACCATCTCATGAAACATCCAGACACCTTTGCATCAAGTGGTATCGATTTTCAGGTTGCTGGTGATTTTACAGTTTTCGTAGATTAGATCGGTCATTCTTCATACCTAAAGTCCACGAAAAAGCCACAAAAAATTGGGTTAGTTCATCATATCCAGACCAATCTGAGCCTTAATCTTTTGGGTTTTGCTTTGTTGAATTTAGGTTGCATAAATGCGTGTCAATTCTTTGGTCTAGTCTTTTAGAGTTTGAGTTCGGTCATAAGTTGTCCGCGCATACCGCACCATCATCATCGCCCCTGCCACCTACCATCAAGCCTGATCATCCATATACCACCAATCCGTGTCCATATACCACCAGGTCCCATCCATATACCAGCTTCCACCACGCTTTATACCACCACCATATATCCACCACCAATCAAGTTCCTTGCATAGGGTTGTTTTGAGATCCATCTAGTTTCGATTGTGTTCCTTGCGAGATAGGTTTGGAAAAAAAAGAGTGGAAACCACCCTCGTTTAGGCAAAATTTTCAGCGTGCTTGTCAAAAAAATTCTGGCTATCCTATTTTAGGTGTTTCTAAGTGGATTGAGACGATCGCCGTTATAGAAAGTTTTTTTGACGTTTCAGATTTTTGGTCGGCGATCGAAAAAAAAAATATTTGTGAAATTTGTGCCCATCCTGTCGGTTTGACCTCGGAAGAGTTTGAGACACTACATTATAGTGATTTTAGCAAAAAAAAAAAAAAAAGCGGCATAAAAAAAAAAAAAGGTATAAAAAAAAAAAAAAATTGTGCTTTTCCCTTGTTTACATGCAGCGCGTGATTTTGTTAGTGTTCTAGGCTCGCGTCTCTAGCGGTCTAGCCTAGGACCAACACCCAGATCTGTCGTTGCGTTTATTCAACTTTGCATCTCTGAATTGATTATTGCTAACCTTTTTTTATATTATAAGCCTTGCTCACATACATCTACATCGTGCGTTTGACTCTCCATGTAGCTCTATCAAGCTTTGAGAGTTTGACTACATGGTTTAGATCACCTTTGCTTTGGGTAGGCGGTAAGACTTTGAGATTTTGACGGATTTGTGATATCCACCACCATCACCACCACTTCCTAGTAGTCACATGAATCATATTCTTGTGTGTTCTATTGCTGCTAACCATGGCAGGATCACAGCGTGGCGGGAGAACATGACAAACAAAGCGCTACATGATAAGTTTCAACAAATGATGAGTGGGCAGGTGGACGATGTAAATAGATTTGAAGAGGCCATGGAGAAGATAGATGGCATTGAGGCGTTAAACGAAGCTCGATATCAAGTTTAATGGTGCTGTGCCCTGGCTGCACCTAACACCTCTACTACAACCTCCACTACTCCAGCGAAACAGCCCTCCATGCGACTTCCCGTGTCCCTCTTATTTGGCCAAGCTTCTTGGTCTTCTTTGTTGATATACGTGGCTCCTGCTTTGCTCTGGCGGGGAGGATGATTATGTGAGCTTACGAGGATGAGGTTGATCAACATCGAACTCGTGCAACACCAGCCCACAACCACCGGTCGTCACATGCAAATAATGGCGATGTTGGGCTCCTTGAGTGAGATCATGACCATCTCCTAAAAAATTGAATATTCCACCATTTGAGGTAGATATGTTCTGATATATATCTTACTTGAATTAGAAACTGAACAACGATTTACATGTTTACAATATCACGAGGAAGACGTGTTCCCTTGTGTTTGTGCTTTCACTAGCTTTGCATGTGTTTGGTGGTGCGAACATTGTAGATTATATCTGTTCAGCTACTTGGGCTGCTTTGAAAACTGCTATGCGTGCTCGTTGGGTTCCACCATATTATCAGCGTTTACTTCAAAAATTGCAGTTAAAGACAAGGAAAAATTCGGTGAAGAATATTATCGGAATTACAATGGCTTGATTAGATGTGGTATTGTTGAGGAGAATGAAGCTATGCTTGCGTTTGGGTGGATTAAATAGAGATTCGACCATTCTAGACTAGGATTATAATAATATCACTCGATTATTCCATCTTGCTTGTAAAGCTGAGCGTGAAGTCTTGAGGATCGGCCAGACCTTGGCGGACTAACTTTTACGGTCGACCTTCATCATGGACACCGTGCATCATCTACTACGTTCTACTACCGGCACCTCCGTGGCTGCCACCTCAACCGTGATACAAGAAAGCAGGCACAACCACCACTATCGCAGAAACACCTTTGGCCTACAGAGCTCTTCTTCCATTCCGCGTCAACGGGCACACAAGTGATATTATTTGTAAACGTTGTAAGGAAGAGGACATTTCTTGAGAGAATGCCAATCTCAGCGTGTGATGATTGCTCTTGAGGATGGTGGGTATGAGTCATAGTGACTATGATGAAGAGACTTTGACTCTTATTACACATGAAGAACCGGTGGAATGATTCGATCTTGAGGACGCAATACATGGCTCTGAAGATGCTTGGGTATGAATGTTTAGTTGCTCAACGTGTTTTGAGTGTGCAGGTTACACAAGCTGAGCAAAATCGAGGCATAACTTGTTCCATACAAAGGGAGTTGTGAAGGAGCGTTCTATTAGCGTCATCATAGATGGAGGGCTGCAACAACTTGCTAGCATGGATATGGTGGAGAACTTTCTCTCACCAAGACCACATCCACATCCTTACTACATCCAATGGTTCAACAACAGCGGCAAGTTAAGGTAACACGTCTTGTTTGTGCATTTTAGTATCTCTACATATGCTGATTATGTTGATTGTGATGTGGTACCTATGCAAGCATGTTCCTTATTACTTGGTAGACCATGGCAATTTGATAAAATTCTGTACACCATGGTAGAAACAATCGATACTCTTGTTCACAAGGATAAAAATATTACTTTGCTTCCTATGACTCCTGATTCCATTTTGAAAGATGATATTAATAGAGCTAATAAAGCAAAACAGGAGAAAATAAGAGTGAAAATCAGATTGTGCAAAAGAATTTGAGCAACAAATGAAGCCTAATAATAAACCATCTAATGTTGCTTCTGAAATTAAACTGAAAAGTGCATGTTTATTTGCCACCAAATCTGATATTGATGAGCTAGATTCTAGCAAATCTGTTTGCTATGCTTTTGTGTGCAAAGGCATTATTTTCATTCGAGGCGTGCCTTCCTCTTTGCCCCTGCTGTCACTAACATTTTGCGGGGAGTTCATGGCGTCTTCCACAAGGCGTGCCAGGATTACCACCTATTCGAGGATTGAGCATCAAATTGACTTAATTCGGTGCATCGCTACTGGCGTGCACCATACGTACCAATCCGGAGGAGGCGAAGGAGATTATCGTCAATCACGAGCTGCTGCGACAAAGGTTATATCTGCGAATCTCTTAGTCCTTGTCTGTTCCTATACTAGTGCCTAAAAAGGATGGTACGTCGGTATGTGTGTTGATTGTAGAGGCATTAATAATATTACTATGTTATCGTCATCCTATTCCTAGGCTAGATGATATGCTTGATGAATTGAGTGGCTCTACAATATTCTCCAAAGTTGATTTGCGTAGTGGATACCATCAAATTCGTATTGGGAGATGAATGGAAAACAGCATTTAAAACTAAGTTTGGATTATATGAGTGGTTAGTCATGCCTTTTGGGTTAACTAATGCACCTAGTACTTTCATGAGATTAATGAGCGAAGTTTCGTGCTTTCATTGGACGATTTGTGGTAGTTTACTTTGATGATATACTGATTTATAGCAAATCTTTGGAAGAACATTTGGAACATTCGTGCTGTTTTAATGCTCTCGTGATGCATTTGTTTGGTAACCTTGGAAGTGCACCTTTTTACCGACCGAGTATCTTTTCTTGGCTATGTTGTTACTCCACAGGAATTGAAGTTGATAAAGCCAAGATTGAAGCTATTGAGAGTTGGCGCAGGCCAAAGCGGTCACACAAGTGAGGAGTTTTCTTGGACTGCTGGTTTCTATAGGCGTTTTGTGAGAGACTTTAGCACCATTGCTGCACCTCTCAATGAGCTTACAAAGAAGGATGTGCCTTTTGTTTGGGGTACCGCATACGGGAAAGCCTTCACGGTATTGAAAGATAAGTTGACATGCTCCTTTACTCCAACTTCGACTTTAATAAGACTTTTGAGCTTGAATGTGATGCTAGTGGAATTGGATTAGGAGGTGTGTTATTACAATATGGCAAACCTGTTGCATACTTTTACGAAAAATTGAGTGGGCCTAGTCTGAACTATTCTACTTATGACAAAGAATTATATGCTCTTGTTAGGACTTTAGAGACATGGCAACATTATTTATGGCCCAAAGAATTTGTTATACATTCGATCATGAATCTTTGAAACATATTAAAAGTCAAGCTAAACTGAATCGTGACATGCTAAATGGGTTGAATTCATTGAGACTTTCCTTATGTCATTAAACACAAGAAGGGTAAAGAAAATGTTATGCGATGCTTTGTCTCGTCGATATACTATGCTTTCACAACTTGACTTCAAAATATTTGGTTTGGAGACCATCAAAGATCAATATGTGCATGATGCTGATTTTAAAGATGTAATGCAGAATTGTAAAGAGGGAAGAACATGGAACAAGTTCGTTATTAATGATGGTTTTGTGTTCGTGCTAACAAGCTGCATTCCCTAGCTCTGTTAGTCTTTTGTTGTTCAGGAGGCGCATGGAGGAGGATTAATGGGACACTTTGGCGTCAAAGCGGAGGATATACTTGCTACACATTTCTTTTGGCCAAAGATGAGGCGGGATGTTGAGCGTTTTGTAGCTCGCTGCTACATGTCAAAAAGCTAAGTCACGACTCAATCCTCATGGTTTATATATGCCTTTGCACTGCCTAGTGTTCCTTGGGAGGATATCTCTGGACTTTGTTTAGGTTTACCTCGAACAAAGAAGGGAGGATAGCATATTTGTTGTGGATAGATTCTCGAAAATGGCACTTTATACCATGTCATAAGCGATGATCTGTTAATGTTGCTGATTTGTTCTTTAGAAATTATTAAGCTTGCATGGTGTGCCAAATACTATTGTTTCAGATCGTGATACTAAATTTCTTAGCCACTTTTGGAGATGTTTATGGGCTAAGTTGGGGACTAAACTGCTATTTAGTACTACTTGTCACCCCAAACTGATGGACAAACTGAAGTAGTCAATAGAACATTGTCTACTATGCTTAGGGCTGTTTTGAAGAATAATAAGAAAATGTGGGAAGAATGCTTGCCTCATATTGAATTTGCTTATAATCGTTCATTGCATTCTACTACTAAGATGTGCCCTTTTGAAATTGTGTATGGCTTCCTTCCTCGTACCTATTGATTTGTTGCCTCTTCCATCTTGGAGAAGGTTAATTTTGATGCTAAAGAACGTGCTGAATTGATTTTAAAAATGCATGAGTTAACTAAGGAAATTGAGCGTATGAATGCTAAATATAAACTTGCTGGAGATAAGGGTAGAAAACATGTTGTCTTTGCACCGGAGATCTTGTTTGGTTACATTTGCGTGAGATAGGTTTCCTAATTTGCATAAATCAAAGCTAATGCCACGCTGATGGTCCATTTAAGGTGTTAGAGAAAATAAATGATAATGCATATAAACTTGAGTTGCACCAGATTTTGGGGTTAGTCCACTTTTAATATTAGATTTGAAGCCTTATTTGGGTGAGGAAGATGAGCTTCCGTCGAGACGACTTCATTTCAAGAAGGAGGATGATGAGGACATCAATACCATTGTTACACCCACAGCCTGCTGCTATACATCTGGACCAATTACTAGAGCTCGCGCCGCATCAATTGAATTATCGGTACTTTCGTTTCTTGGTAACGATTCTAATGTTCATGAGAATATGATGCTGCCTAAATTGGATACATTTGTTTTGCTTACAAATGAAGGGCCTACCATGGACGAAAAGATGAACCTTGGAGCAATACGCCTGCCATCATTATCCCTTCCTTCCACCATCCCATCCATTAATTTCCATCCGTTCATTTTCATTATCATAATCATAGTTGAGGTCATTCATCTTCGCTTGATCAATCGCATCTTATCGGTTTGTCTTGAAAGGGAGAAAAAAAAGATAGAAAAAAAAGAGAGAAAAGGAAAAAAAAAAAGAAAGAAGAAAAAAAAAAAGCGTGAGAAAAAAAAAAGAAAAAAAAACCGGATCTATCTAGAATCAATCTCGTACTGAATTCGGATTGGAATCTGTTTTGCCTGTTCAGTAAAACAGGTGTATCTTCCTCATCTGAAGTCCGTTTTGACTCGTAAGTACTCAAATTAAAGCTAGAGACGAGGCGCATCTAAATAGTTGCAGAAGCTAGTTCAATATTTGACACCTCAAAATCGGCTTCTAAATAGGTGTTTTGCCTCTGAAGTTCGTGAACACAGCTTGTTCCAATTTTTCAAGCCAGTTTTAGAATTCTTTGACTCCTCATATCAACTCGAATTGAGTGATTCTTTTGCATTGGAAAGCTTGAGTTAGTAGCATTCTTTGAAAAATTTATCAGAAAATTGGCTCAAACTTTTCAAGAGGAAAGTTGGAGAGAGAGTTGTTGTATGTCCCTTGGCGTTGTTTTCATCATTATCTTCCTTGCCGTTGTGATCTTCACTTATATCTTGCTGTCAAGAGCTACTTATTATCCTTCATTGATGCTAGTTGTGCTACGTCGTGACCTCATTAGTGTTCTAGGCTCGCGTCTCTAGTCCGGTCTAGCCTAGGACCAGCAGATCACGTCGTTGGCGTTTATTCAACATTGCATCTCGAATTGATTATTGATAATCTTTTGCTACCATATATAGCCAACAGCTCCATATTTCTACACGTGTATCGTCGTTCTCCAGCAATCGCTTTACAATCTTGAGTTACTTGACACGTTGGTTTGTCACCACCACTGCATGGTAAGAACTTGTAAATATTGATATTTGCTTTCTTGTGAGCACTTTACAACCACATCCTAGTAGTTCATAGGAACATTATTCTCGAATTTTTTTCTTGTTTCTACTAATCATGACAGGTTCGGAGATAGAAGTTCTTGGACGGACACATCTTCACCATCAGAGTTGGGACAACACACACAAGCATATGGTCAGGTATGTCTTTACCATCATTTGAGGTAGATTTAATCCTGCTATTTTTCTAGCTTGGGAGCTTGAATTAGAAAAGTTTTAGTCACCATGATTTTTCTGAACTTGAGAAGTCGAGCTACCACTAGAGCATTTCTGGTTTTGTACATTTGGTGGAGTGTACATTGTAAGAAAAACATTGATAACCAACCCACAACTTGGAAAGTTTTGAAAGCTGTAATGAGACAACAATTTTTCCTCCTTACTATCGTGAATTGCCCATAAATTTGAACAATTAAAACAAAGCGTAACTTTATTCATACTTACTACAAAGAGTTCAAATCTTATATGCATCATTGTGACATAGAAGAATCGAGGATGATACCATGAATAGATTTTTGGTGGTTTGAACCATGATATCCGTGCAAGATTTCACTATATTCCTCGTTCCATTATTGGTATGTATGTTCGCTTGTACCTTTGAGAGAGCTACGAGGAGGATGCATTGGTGACTACAACAACTACTATTCAGTTCATGCTCACCATCGTCGTTGGTTCCTCCACCTTACCTACTGGCAACCCCCCAGTTTGGGCGACATCATCTCAAGTGTATGGTGCATTATCAAGGCCCGTACCACATTTTCGTCTTTGCGACAAGGTAGATAAAGGTATTTGATATAACTTCCATGAGAATGATGCATCCCTAGTTAACTTGAATCATCATGTTTGGAGGGTGATTTGGCACATCACCTATTTTAGAGAATCTTTACTATCATGAATTCATGTGATCAAACAACTGAAATACCCAAACTTTTGAGTGCCCATTGAATTAACTATTGATAAAAGAATCAATGTTTAATCATTTGATATGACCTCTAATCTTGGTGATGATTATGGAATGACTTATTGCATTTGTTT
>JAHIAM010011131.1:0-107680 GCA_021605205.1 Aegilops longissima
GTGAGTAATAGTCCACGAAACGGGCCAGAATCGGCCAAAACTGCGAGTGTTGATGCCCGACACGTAAGCGCACCTTGGGGTTCGTCAATCGTGGAAATCACTCCGGGACCCCAAAACAGTGAGTAATAGTCCACGAAACGGGCCAGAATCGGTCAAAACTGCGAGTGTAGATGACCGACACGTAAACGCGCCTAAGGGTTCGTCAATCGTGGAAATCACTCCGAGACCCCAAAACAGTGAGTAATAGTCCACGAAACGGGCCAGAATCGGCCAAAACTGCGAGTGTTGATGCCCGACACGTAAGCGCACCTTGGGGTTCGTCTATCATGGAAATCAGTAATAGTCCACGAAACGGGCCAGAATCGGTTAAAACTGCGAGTGTAGATGACCGACACATAAACGCACCTAAGGGTTCGTCAATTGTGGAAATCACTCCGAGACCCCAAAACAGTGAGTAATAGTCCATGAAACGGGCCAGAATCGACCAAAACTGCGAGTGTTGATGCCCGACACGTAAGCGCACCTTGGGGTTCGTCTATCATGGAAATCACTCCGGGACCCCAAAACAGTGAGTAATAGTCCACGAAACGGGCCAGAATCGGTCAAAACTGCGAGTGTAGATGACCGACACATAAACGCACCTAAGGGTTCGTCAATCGTGGAAATCACTCCGAGACCCCAAAACAGTGAGTAATAGTCCACGAAACGGGCCAGAATCGACCAAAACTGCGAGTGTTGATGCCCGACACGTAAGCGAACCTCGGGGTTCGACAATCGTGGAAATCACTCCGGGACCCCAAAACAGTGAGTAATAGTCCATGAAACGGGCCAGAATCGGTTAAAACTGCGAGTGTAGATGACCGACACGTAAACGCACCTAAGGGTTCGTCAATCGTGGAAATCACTCCGAGACCCCAAAACAGTGAGTAATAGTCCACGAAACGGGCCAGAATCGACCAAAACTGCGAGTGTTGATGCCCGACACGTAAGCGAACCTCGGGGTTCGACAATCGTGGAAATCACTCCGGGACCCCAAAACAGTGAGTAATAGTCCACGAAACGGGCCAGAATCGGTTAAAACTGCGAGTGTAGATGACCGACACGTAAACGCACCTAAGGGTTCGTCAATCGTGGAAATCACTCCGAGACCCCAAAACAGTGAGTAATAGTCCACGAAACGGGCCAGAATCGACCAAAACTGCGAGTGTTGATGCCCGACACGTAAGCGCACCTTGGGGTTCGTCTATCATGGAAATCACTCCGAGACCCCAAAACAGCGGGTAATAGTCCACGAAACGGGCCAGAATCGACCAAAACTGCGAGTGTAGATGACCGACACGTAAACGCACCTAAGGGTTCGTCAATCGTGGAAATCACTCCGAGACCCCAAAACAGTGAGTAATAGTCCACGAAACGGGCCACAATCGACCAAAACTGCGAGTGTAGATGACCGACACATAAACGCACCTAAGGGTTCGTCAATCGTGGAAATCACTCCGAGACCCCAAAACAATGAGTAATAGTCCACGAAACGGGCCACAATCGACCAAAACTGCGAGTGTTGATGCCCGACACGTAAGCGAACCTCGGGGTTCGTCAATCGTGGAAATCACTCCGGGACCCCAAAACAGTGAGTAATAGTCCATGAAACGGGCCAGAATCGACCAAAACAGCGAGTGTTGATGCCCGACACGTAAGCGCACCTTGGGGTTCGTCTATCATGGAAATCACTCCGGGACCCCAAAACAGTGAGCAATAGTCCACGAAACGGGCCAGAATCGGTCAAAACTGCGAGTGTAGATGACCGACACATAAACGCACTTAAGGGTTCGTCAATCGTGGAAATCACTCCGAGACCCCAAAACAGTGAGTAATAGTCCATGAAACGGGCCAGAATCGACCAAAACTGCGAGTGTTGATGCCCGACACGAAAGCGCACCTTGGGGTTCGTCTATCATGGAAATCACTCCGAGACCCCAAAACAGCTGGTAATAGTCCACGAAACGGGCCACAATCGACCAAAACTGCGAGTGTAGATGACCGACACCTAAACGCACCTAAGGGTTCGTCAATCATGGAAATCACTCCGAGTCCCCAAAACAGTGAGTAATAGTCCATGAAACGGGCCAGAATCGACCAAAAATGCGAGTGTTGATGCCCGACACGTAAGCGCACCTTGGGGTTCGTCTATCATGGAAATCACTCCGGGACCCCAAAACAGCGGGTAATAGTCCACGAAACGGGCCAGAATCGACCAAAACAGCGAGTGTAGATGACCGACACGTAAACGCACCTAAGGGTTCGTCAATCGTGGAAATCACTCCGAGACCCCAAAAAAGTGAGTAATAGTCCACGAAACGTGCCAGAATCGGTCAAAACTGCGAGTGTAGATGACCGACACGGAAACGCACCTAAGGGTTCGTCAATCGTGGAAATCACTCCGAGAACCCAAAACAGCGGGTGTCCACGAAACGGGCCAGAATCGACCAAAACTGCGAGTGTTGATGCCCGACACGTAAGCGCACCTTGGGGTTCGTCTATCATGGAAATCACTCCGGGACCCCAAAACAGTGAGTAATAGTCCATGAAACGGGCCAGAATCGGTCAAAACTGCGAGTGTAGATGACCGACACATAAACGCACCTAAGGGTTCGTCAATCGTGGAAATCACTCCGAGACCCCAAAACAGTGAGTAATAGTCCATGAAACGGGCCAGAATCGACCAAAACTGCGAGTGTTGATGCCCGACACGTAAGCGCACCTTGGGGTTCGTCAATCGTGGAAATCACTCCGGGACCCCAAAACAGTGAGTAATAGTCCACGAAACGGGCCAGAATCGGTTAAAACTGCGAGTGTAGATGACCGACACGTAAACGCACCTAAGGGTTAATCAATCGTGGAAATCACTCCGAGACCCCAAAACAGTGAGTAATAGTCCACGAAACGGGCCAGAATCGACCAAAACTGCGAGTGTTGATGCCCGACACGTAAGCGCACCTTGGGGTTCGTCTATCATGGAAATCACTCCGGGACCCCAAAACAGTGAGTAATAGTCCACGAAACGGGCCAGAATCGGTCAAAACTGCGAGTGTAGATGACCGACACGTAAACGCTCCTAAGGGTTCTTCAATCGTGGAAATCACTCCGAGAACCCAAAACAACGGGTAATAGTCCACGAAACGGGCCAGAATCGACCAAAACTGCGAGTGTTGATGCCCGACACGTAAGCGCACCTTGGGGTTCGTCTATCATGGAAATCACTCCGGGACCCCAAAACAGTGAGTAATAGTCCACGAAACGGGCCAGAATCGGTCAAAACTGCAAGTGTAGATGACCGACACATAAACGCACCTAAGGGTTCGTCAATCGTGGAAATCACTCCGAGACCCCAAAACAGTGAGTAATAGTCCATGAAACGGGCCAGAATCGACCAAAACTGCGAGTGTTGATGCCCGACACGTAAGCGCACCTTGGGGTTCGTCTATCATGGAAATCACTCCGAGACCCCAAAACAGCGGGTAATAGTCCACGAAACGGGCCAGAATCGACCAAAACTGCGAGTGTAGATGACCGACACATAAACGCACCTAAGGGTTCGTCAATCGTGGAAATCACTCCGAGACCCCAAAACAGTGAGTAATAGTCCACGAAACGGGCCAGAATCGACCAAAACTGCGAGTGTTGATGCCCGACACGTAAGCGAACCTCGGGGTTCGACAATCGTGGAAATCACTCCGGGACCCCAAAACAGTGAGTAATAGTCCACGAAACGGGCCAGAATCGGTTAAAACTGCGAGTGTAGATGACCGACACGTAAACGCACCTAAGGGTTCGTCAATCGTGGAAATCACTCCGAGACCCCAAAACAGTGAGTAATAGTCCACGAAACGGGCCAGAATCGACCAAAACTGCGAGTGTTGATGCCCGACACGTAAGCGCACCTTGGGGTTCGTCTATCATGGAAATCACTCCGGGACCCCAAAACAGTGAGTAATAGTCCACGAAACGGGCCAGAATCGACCAAAACTGCGAGTGTTGATGCCCGACACGTAAGCGCACCTTGGGGTTCGTCTATCATGGAAATCACTCCGGGACCCCAAAACAGTGAGTAATAGTCCATGAAACGGGCCAGAATCGGTCAAAACTGCGAGTGTAGATGACCGACACGTGGCGGCGCGGTAGGGGAGCTGCTGATAGCCCCGCCGGGGCGACAGGGGGGGGTGGGGGGAGGAGGAGGAGGGAGGGGGGGGGGGAGGCTGAGGCGCAGCGGCCATGGCCGGGCGGTGGTAGGAGGAGGGCGGCGGCGGGGGAAACCCTAGCGGGAGGACAAGAGGAGCGGCGGCCCAAGAGAACCTTTCTGAGTAGCACGCGAATATGTCGTGTTATGTACACTTTCCTCTTCCCTCGGCTATGTTACATGAGTATGACAGTTCACTTTTTCTCACTTGCTATTAATATCTCCCCACTCTTGACCCATTCTTGCATTACCTATCTCATCCATCCATACTCTTTATCTTAAGTTCGCTTCGCCAGCGTAATTCTGCTACCAAGAACCCATTGAAGGGCCAAATCGTTAAGGAGAAGGTGATTTTCTCTCCCACTGTCTATGGATTAGTTGTAATCCCACCTAGTCTTTGTCCTCCTGGCTTTTTCTTTGAGTGAAATGTGCCATGCATCAGTCCATTAACTCAAACCGATTGCACACTTTAGGGAAACAAATCCGAATTGATTGATATAGGCCATAAACTCGTTAATTTAATCAAATAAGACCAAAACCGATTTGAAGGGGAAATAACCAGGCAAGTGGCTGCCATGTCAGTGTACTTTTAACCGTGGCCAATTGACTAGGTTTTACAGGGTCTTTTGCAACAGAGCTATCCTTCCAATTCACCCGGTCGTCGACAAATAAATAAAAAGGTTATGCAGGACCCAAACACACGACCTAGATTTTACATGGATTGTTTTGCAACAGAGTTATCCTTCCAATGTGCTCGATATCATCGATGAAAAAAAGTAAAAGGCCACGAATGACACGAACACACGGCATAAGGGCATGACAAGGCGTGTGCTGACCACTCGACTATTAGCTAATTTGTTTAAATTGTGCATATATAATGAGGGTTGTGCATAGATTAAAATCGCGGGAGAATGAGTTTAGTGGGAGAAAAATTGGCAGCGAAATTATCAGAAGGAAGCGTGATCCCAGGCAAAATCGGCCCAAGCTCCCACTATATTGGGAGGGGGGCATATCGCACGGCAGATTCTGAACCGCAATAGGGCCCCTATAGCAGCTATTTCGCCAGTGATTTTAGTCTGTGGGGTTGTGTGCATCGATGGATGCAGAGGCTGGGAGTTTTACCTGTTTTAAAAATAAAATAGTAACACACACTCTTCTATATGTTGATCTATCATGATCCAGGAGTTCGTGAATCAGCGAATTTCACTCATATTTTTGATTTATTTTTTCTGTAGAAAAAAAACACAATGGAAATGGTAACATCAACAGTTCTAGAGGAGGCTGTTAGCGGAGCGGTGTCCTTTGTGTTCAGCAGCCGCGAGGAGGTGTCCCAGGAGGACCTCATGGAGAGGCTAGAGATGGCACACGTAAATTTGGATTTGGCGCTCGAGTGGGAGAGGATGATGCCCATCACCATCACAGCATTGCTTCGCAAAAGGAATAAGTTGAAGGATGTCTTCAAGGAGTGTGATGATCTGCTCGACAAAGCGAGGAATTGTCAGCAAGTCGTACCCTCTTTGCTTAACAGGATTATGTATGTTGTGCTGCCCTCATTCATTGTCCCAAGTCAAGATTTGCTGAGTAGCTCTGTTGTTCGACGGTTTGAGTGGTTTGCTAAGGAAGCCAGGAGGTTTGTCAGGGATGTGGAGTCCGGATGTTCACCTTCTCGCTATAGGTTTCACAATCCTCTGATCAGGAATCTTCTTGAAGGCCAAGATCTGTCCTATGAAATGGTGAAAGGAAGCCAAACCTGTTGCCTTTGGATATCAACTACTTGTGTGGAAGAGTATGGTAGAGTCGCATTGCTAGGTTTTCAATACGAAGACCGCAAGGTGCCACTTAACAGTTTTAATCTGACGCTAGTTCTAAGACTATACGAAAGCACAAACTTGGTTGGAGTTACTGCAAAATATTTGCAGTCGCTTGGACCTCAATTCAAGTCTCTGGCTGAAGTTGCAACGGAGAACTCACCCAGTTACCTACACAGGACGTTTCATATTGTTATTCAGAATGGCGGAAACCAAAGTGTAACTAACTACAGATTTGAGTCCAGAACCATTTGTTGCATGGGCTCAACAAGCCTTGTGCTAGCAATATCACCTCATCCGAGTGAACAGGCAGATTTCCACAAGAAATCTTGGTCGTTTCTTTTACTGCCACTTTTCAGCTTCTGAGTATTGCTCACAGAGCTCAACTGATGAGGTGCGATAAACACCATAAAAGTCCGGAAACCTCTAGAGATGCACAACAAGGTGGTAGTAGCTACACCAAATAGAGGAGGAATACTAACAAAGGAAATCGATTATTGCATTAATCACCCTGAGCTGACAAAATACGATGTGTTTTGGTACTCGCAGTCGGCACATAGTTGGGCAATGTTCGATGTTTGGAAGCCGATCGCCAAAACTAGGAGAACGCCAAAGAGAAAGCATTACAAGTTTAGACATAGCAGAGAAAAGCTTTTATTTGCTTAATTAGCCTCTATGAGATGGTTTGTTTAGGTAGTATTAGTAAGTTCATTAAACCGTGTCATGTGACTAGAAAACATGGATGTACTTGTAGATATCTGCCTGTGTATTGTAAGTTAACCCTACTAGCATGGGTCAATTGTTTGGATCATATAGTAATATTTAAGCATTCGGACTATCTATTTTCTCGATCTCTGATAATACAGTTGTGTATGGCTTGCAATTATGCACAACTGGAACCAAGATCACTACACTTGTTGCCTACCAGAAGTGCATAGTAGTTATAGGCGTTGTCTGAAGTATTTCTGATTCTATTAATCAGTGGTCTGAATTTGTTGATATTATCTCAAAATCTACTTAGTAAGACATCCACCACTCTGTCACTGGAGGATTCAGTAAGACATGACAGAATTAGGCTGTAAACGGCATCGTCTTGGAGCACCTCATGCCGCTCCTGGCCCACGCCGTCGAGCTGCGTGAGCAGCAAGACCGGTATCGGCATGCCGTCGTGGGTGCCCAGCGGGATGCTGACATGGGCATAACGCCGATAGGCCGGCAATGGACAACACGGAGAAGGCCCTTGCTCGCAAGTCCTCCAGCAGTGCCACCTCCTCCTCCATGCGCAGCTTCAGAGGGGCGCCAGGGACCGTCGGTCAGAACCGCTAGGAATGAAAATTCAAACGAGCAGAGCAAGAAAACAAGTCAACTCCTACTGCTACCTGACGGGCTGCATGTTCAGACAATTGGTGCAGCAACGGAATTAAAGATCGCTAATTTGGTCTGAAGAATTCATGGTGGATGGATTTACCTTGAGCAGGTGGCCAGTGCAGATTTAAATTCACTCCAGAGTCCAGAGTCCAGGCAGCATGAAGATCCTCCATGGAAGGTTCATCCTCCGACATGATGGCTTCGTCTCGGATGCTTCATGCTGACTAGTCGTACGTTGCATCCATATGCATGTGTGGGATACATTTTCAGTTCACCCATTCCCCGTGGCTTTGCTTTGAATTCAGAACTGGAAATGTTTGTAATAACTACTCACTGGCAAAATTAATCTTGTCGTTGATGCATATATGTACAATTTGAGTGTAAACTGTTGACATCCATGTGCATGTGTCGTACGGCTAGTCAGCATGAATGGCGTTATTCCATCGGACACCCAATTATAACTTGAGACAGGCATTTGCACAATGGATGCGTAGAACATAGTACTAACGTTGTCTGACTAAACAAGGTAAGTATGTTGTGGCTGAAACCAACAAACTTTGAAGGACTCGCACAAATTTGTCTGACGAAATAAGGTAAGTAGATTGTGACTGAAACCAACGACGGTCGACGAACCATGGAAGGACTCGCATGACGTGCGAGATGGCAGACAGAGCCGGCACACAAGATGATGATGCAGACGAGCCGTCATTCATGCATTTTCTGATGCTCGTAACATTGCTGGACACGAATTCACCCGGATTACTGTTGTCCACTACACATCACCTGCCAGTCGGTCACCAAACAAAAGCACAACTTCAGAAAACTTATACTCCATGTAAGCTGATGTACCCTGCTCTGCTCTACTCTACTAGGATTCATGAGTTCTAGTCACTGACAGTATTCTGGAAAGGCACTTACTGCCTAATTTCTTGGCCTCCGAAGCGTGAGCCAAGATCTTGAAACGGTTTGCAGGACATCGGTGACACGGGACTGCAACCAAAATCACAATCAAATGCTCTGATACAACTGAATGGACAGATTTGTGTGTTGAACAGTGAACACTGATAGTTGGCTAGACTGAAATTACCAACAGTGTCGAATTGGACAGTATTTTCAGTGGACACCGGTCCATGAGAAGGGCGGACGCCCAAGATGGTGCAGTAAGCTGCAACCAGGAAGCTTAGCGGCTTGTCTCGTGCGGAAGACTCCAGACCTTGGGACAAACACCCTGAGGGCACTTGGTCGACGGCTCCCAGAATCAAAGACGTTGGGCACCGCCAAGGTGGAGCAGATCCCAAATCTGAAGGAGGGCAACCGGCGCGATGCAGCGCAAGGGCAACGCCTGCTACTGAGTCGCCAAGGCGGGACGGTGCCCGCCCGCGTCGAGGTTGGGAAGAGCGGAGCGGACCAAGGTTGAACAGGGGTGTGCACCTCCGCAGCAGCAACGATAGAGGCGAGGCCAATAAGTAGTTTGTGAAGCTGTTTGCCGTCAGCTTTTCGTCGACAGCAAAGAATAGCTGACGGCAAAATTTAAAAAAAACAGGCAGCAAACATTCACTGTCGGCAAAGACCACTCTTTGTTGTCCATTTCTTTTTGACCGGCGGCAACGACCACTCTTTGCCGTATGTTTTTGTTTGACTGATGGCGCGGTGGGCCGATCTCGCCGGGCGGTCGTTGGAGACTGGCCGTTGTGGGGTGCGGTAGCGCGAGGCGCGTCTCCTTGACTTGGCCACGATTGTGGATGGGACGAGGCAGCGATGAGGCAGCTGTGTTGAGGTTTTTGCAACATGCCTTGTGTTGCGCTCAGTTGATTACAACATGACCAATGTTGCAGAACACATGTGCGGTGAGGAAGATGATGTGCGCCGCACGATCAAACAGTGATCGGACGGTCAGAAAGGCGGTCGATGCCTAGCTGTTATCAGCCGTTGAATATGATCATTACCCATAAAATAATGTATAAAACATACAACATTGATAATATAATAGCATAAAAGAATCAAAATTATAGATACATCGGAGACGATCAGCGGGTGGTTGCCCTGTGCAGCTTGGCTACGGGTGACTAGATCGTGTCTATGGCTGGTTGACCTGTGCAACTTGGGCTAAGGGTGACTATGCAGCATCGCAGCTCAAGAGCGAGCGATGGCATGTCGGGGCAACGGCCCCGAAAGGTGTTGGGTGGACTACGTGGGCGCAGCAAAGCGGATGAAAGTAGAGGCAGCTAAGAAAGACCTTTCTTTGTCGTCTGTCTTATTTGGCTGACGTCAAAGATTTTGTTGTTAGTTTCAAACAACTGTTGGCAAAAGAGAGCTTTATTAGATAGGGTAGGGGCACAATCAAAGTTCATTGTGTGAGCAATTTCTTTATCCGTGGTGGTAATTGTGCATCCATACCGCCATTCTACATGTACCCTCTCTATCTAAGCAAGCATTCCCATTGATGTCCACATGAAATTATTCTGCAACTTGTATGAATTATTGAGTCACAAGCTGTCGGTAGGCATCCCTTCATGGTATATCTACACATTTACATGTTACAACCACCTCCAGTAGTGGTTACATCTTGACTCAATTTTGTTATATTTGCAGCAGTTGGTAGAACTTGCTCTATGCATTAATGGTCAATGCTGACCGAATAGAGTAGGCAGTCTGTTCGGACACCAAGTCACACTTTTATTTCAGGTCAATTTGAGTATGTACTGTGCTTAGACGAGTGCTTAGTAGTAACTAAACCCCTCAATGTATAGATGTTTACTTTGTTGCAACTATTTTTCATTTAATTAATTGTTTGCCGTAATTTTTTAGTTGTAGAATCTTATATCGGCACTTAAATGGCAATGGAGTAAAATAAATGGGACGATTACTTAATGCTCCCTCCCTTTCCTGACATAAAGCATACATATATTGATTGTAAGTCAAACTTGGTCAATTTTGATCAAATTTATAGAGCATTTCATCTATGTCTACAACACCAAACATATATGATCATATGAAAATATTTGGCATGATGTAACGGCAAGTGATGCAGCAGTGACCCAATGAGGCAGGGAGACAGCTAGCATTGGTTGGGTGGCAGCTCTGTGCCCCTAGGGTGTCGGGTTTGTTAGCTCAGTCAACGCGCTATGGAGGGGCAGTTTGACATTATGTCACTAGTAGAAAAAGGGCTATCGTCCAGGCAGTTTAGCCCATTAGTCCGGTTCAATCAGAACCGGGACCAATGGAGCTATTTGCCCGGTTAGGAGCCCAGGGGCGGCCGGGCCACGTGGGCCATTGGTCCGGTTCGTCCGGACCTTTTGGTCCCGGTTGGTGGGACGAACCGGGACCAATGGTCCTGGCTCCTGGCCCACCACTATTGGTCCCGGTTCGTGGCATGAACCGGGACCAAAGGCTTTTTAGTCCCGGCTCATGCCATGAACCGGGACCAATAGTGTTGCCTATATATACCCCTCGCTCGCGAGCAGAGCACTCCGATCCATTGCTCTGTTTTTCTCTTGCCGGCGAGGGGGGGCATTGTGGTGCTCTAGCTCACCTCCTATGCACATGAGGTGTTCGATGAAATGCCCGAGCCACACTACTTAAGCTTTCTCCTCTCCAAGCTCGACCTCCAACCTCCATTTTCCTCAATATTTGTCTAGGTTTAGCGGACCGTCACGCCCCGTCCCCGTCTTCACCACCGTCGATCACCCGCGCCGATCTCATCGCCAAGACCACCGTGGTGAGCCTCTTGTTCTTATCTTCTTTCTGAAAGGAAAAATATTCTTACTTGTATTATTTTCTTACTTTTATTATTGCATCTTATATAGTGCGATGGTTTTGGTATCCGCCCCCGTCGGCCCTCGTCCTGTCTATGATTCGGATGTGGTATATATTATCTTTTCATAACTATTGGTTCATTTATTGTTTATGAAAATTATGCCACCAACGTGACATAGATTTTATTTATCTAGGAGGTTGTTGAACCGAAATTCCAACCGACCCTATTGTCGAGAGGTTAAATTTAGTTGAAGAAGAAAAGAATTTTTGAAGGAAAAAATAAAAAACTTGAGGAGGAGAAGATGATATTGGAGTTGCATGTTATGGATGTCGCCGATGATCACAAGATCAAGATGGATGCAATGCGCTTGAAGATGAGAAAGATTAGAAAATATGCCATTCATACCGAGGCTTGGTATCATTATGCCGTTGGATCAGTTGTTACCTTGGTTGCGATTATGATCGATTTGTTTTCACATTGAAATGTTTTACATAGTTTCAATGTATGGTTTAATTAATTTAGATGCTCTGCAGAACTTTATGTTGTTAGATGAGAACTATGTATGTACTTTGGTTTTATGTGATGATGAACTTCTATTAATTTGGTCACTTAATTATCTATTCATGATGTTCTGTAATGATTTTTGACACACTTAATTATATATAATGCACGCAGATGAACCGGCAATGGATGTACGGTGACAGACACACCTCCGAGTACATTAAGGGCATGCATGCTTTTCTCGAAGTGGCTGAGGCAAACAAGCAGAATGGTTTTATGTGTTGTCCATGCCCTATATGTGGGAATACGAAGTCTTACTCGACCGGAAAATCCTTCACACCCACCTGCTTTACAAGGTTTTCATGCCACACTATAATGTTTGGACGAGGCACGGAGAAATAGGGGTTATGATGGAAGACGGCAAGGAAGAAGAGTACGATGACAACTATGTGCCCCCTGAATACGGTGATGCTACTGAACATCAAGATGCACCAGACGATGTGCACGATGGTGCTGCAACGGGCTAAGCTGCTGAAGATCAAGAGGAACCAGACGATGTGCCCCATGATGATGATCTCCGCCGGGTCATTGTCGATGCAAGGACACAATGCGAAAGTCAAAAGGAGAAGCTGAAGTTCGATCGCATGTTAGAGGATCACAAAAAAGGGTTGTACCCCAATTGCGAAGATGGCAACACAAAGCTCGGCACCGTACTCGAATTGCTGCAGTGGAAGGCAGAGAATGCTGTGCCTGATAAAGGATTTGAGAAGCTACTGAAAATAATGAAGAAGAAGCTTCCAAAGGATAACGAATTGCCCGACAGTACATACGCAGCAAAGAAGGTCGATGCCCTCTAGGATTGGAGGTGGAGAAGATACATGCATGCCCTAATGACTGCATCCTCTACCGTGGTGCCTACAAGGATCTGAACGCATGCCCGGTATGCGGTGCATTGCGTATAAGATCGACGAGATGACCACGGTGATGTTGATGGCGAGCCTCCCAGAAGAGGGTTCCTGCGAAGGTGATGTGGTATGCTCCTATAATACCACGGTTGAAACGTCTGTTCGAAACGGAGAGCATGCCAAGTTGATGCGATGGCACAGTGAGGACCGTAAGAAAGACGGAAGTTGAGAGCACCACGACGGGTCGCATGGAGAAAAATCGAGAGAAAGTACTGGGATGAGTTTGCAAAGGACCCAAGGAACGATGGTTTGCTTTAAGCGCGGATGGCATTAATCCTTTCGGGAGCAGAGCAGCAATCACAGCACCTGACCCGTGACTCTATGTATGTCTAACCTTCCTCCTTGGATGTGCATGAAGCGGAAGTTCATTATGATGCCGTTCTCATCCAAGGCCCTAAGCAACCCGGCAACGACATTGATGTGTACCTAAGGCCATTAGTTGAGGAACTTTTACAGCTGTGGAATGGAAACGGTGTACGACGTGGGATGAGCACAAAAGGAGGAATTTGACCTAAAGGCGTTGTTGTTCGTGACCATCAACGATTGGCCCGCTCTCAAGAACCTTTCAGGACAGACAAACAAGGGATACCACGCATGCACGCACTGTTTACTTGACACCGATAGTATATACCGGGAAGCTGCAGGAAGAATGTGTACCTGGGCTATCGCCGATTTCTTCCGACCAACCATCAATGTCGAAAGAAAGGCAAGCATTTCAAAGGCGAGGCAGATCACCGGAAGAAGCCCGCCATGCGCATCGGTGATCACGCATTTGCTATGGTCAATGATTTACACGTAATCTTTGGAAAGGGTCCCGCGGACTAGCTGTTCAATGACGCTGAGAATCACGCACCCATGTGGAAGAAGAAATCTATATTTTGGGACCTACCCTCTGGAAAGACCTAGAGGTCCGCTCTTGATCGACGTGATGCACGTGACGAAGAACCTTTGCGTGAACCTGCTAGGCTTCTTGGGCGTGTATGGGAAGACAAAAGATACACCGAGGCACGAGAGGACCTGCAACGCTTGCACGAAAAAGAGGGCATGCCTCCAAGCAGTATGAAGGTCCCGCCAGCTACGCTCTTACGAAAGAAGAGAAAGAAATATTATTTCAATGCCTGCTCAAGATGAAGGTCCCGACTGGCTTCTCGTCGAATATAAAGGGAATAATAAATATGCCAGAGAAAAGTTCCGAACCTAAAGTCTCATGACTGCCACGTGATTATGACGCAACTGCTTCGGTTGCATTGAGGGGCTTCTACCGAAAACGTCCAATTAGCCATTGTGAAGCTATGTGCATTCCTCAATGCAATATCTCGAAGGTGATCGATCCAGAAATCGTACCAACGCTAAGGAGTGATGTGGCGCAATGTCTTGTCGGTTTCGAGCTGGTGTTCCCACCATCCTTCTTCAATATCATGACCCACGCCCTAGTTCATCTAGTCGACGAGATTGTCATTCTGGGGCTCAGATTTCTACACAATATGTACCCCTTTGAGAGGTTCATGGGAGTCCTAAAGAAATATGTTCAGAATCGTGCTAGGCCGAAGGAAGCATCTCCATGGGCCATCAAACAGAGGATGTCATCGGGTTTTGTGTTGACTTCATTCCTGGCCTTAATAAGATAGGTCTCCCTAAATCGCGGTATGAGGGGAGACTGACTGAAAAGGCACGCTTGGAAGAGACTCAATAATATGCAGGGACGGATATTCTTGGTCTCAAGCACACTACACAGTTCTACAGAACTCTACCTTGGTGACCCGTATGTCGATGAACACAAGAACAGTCTGCGCCCAAACACCCGGAGCGGCGACGATCGGATTACATGTGAACACATCAGACTTTCAGCAGTTGGTTGGAAACACGCCTCGAGGTGACAGCACTGTTTGTGATGAGTTGTACTTGTTGTCCAGGGACCATCTTCGACTGTAATGATTTGGAAAGGATATGAGATAAATGGGAATACATTTTACACGATTGACCAAGATGAAAAGAGCACCAACCAAAACAGCGGTGTCCGCTTTGATGCAGCAACCGACAAGGAAATGACACATATTATGGTTACATAGTAGACATATGGGAACTTGAGTATGGAGTAGATTTTAAGGTCCCTTTGTTTAAGTGCAAGTGGGTCAATCTGTCAGAGGCGGGTGCAGGTAGACCCACGAAGACGGAATGACAACAGTGGATCTGAAAAATCTTGGGTACACCGACGAACCGCTCGTCCTAGCCAATGATGTGGCACAGGTTATCTATGTGAAGGACATGTCTACCAGACCGTGGAAGAGAAAAGATAAGGAAGCGAATACATCATACAATGAGCCAAAGCGCCACATAGTTCTTTCAGGAAAAGGGACATCCCGGGAGTGGAGGGCAAGACAGACATGTATACAAGAGTATGAAAAGTTTCATGAAATTCCCCTTCAAAGTCAAGGCTGACCCAAGCATCCTGATAAACGATGAAGATTATCCATGGTTACTGGCGCAATAAGCAAACGACACAAGCGAAGAAAAAGTGAAGACTTTCTCCGCAACTATTATGATGATATCATGCCAACTTTGTAACACACGAGTATGATACCATTGTCCGCTTTGTTCATGAACATGCTATGCCAACTTTTTCAGAGTTCATTTGAAAACTATGAATTTGAAAACCTCACAACCAAGGGCGCCACACCGGTTTATAAGCCTGTCCCTCACGCCTTTGTTGAGCTCACAAACTTGTGATTCACACAAATTTCAAAGAATTCAGATTTTATAAAACTAATGGCACAAACAGAAAGTTTATAATTGTTCTAAAACAAATGGCACTAACAGAAAGTTTATAATTTTACTGACCTAAAAGCAAAAAGAATTAAAAATAAAGCAAAAACCAAAAGAAACTAAATAATGCAGAAAACAAAACAAAAAACTTAGAAAAAAAATTATAATAGCAACAATAAGCATTTTGTTGTAAGTAGAAACAAAATAAAATAAATAAAGCAACAAAGAAAACAAAAAAGTGTTTTCAAATTTTAAAACTAATGGCACTAATAGAAAGTTTATATTTTTCTAAAACTAAAAGCACTAAGAGAAAGTTTATAATTTTGCTGACCTAAAAGCAAAAAGAATTAAAAAATAAAGCAAAAACCAAAAGAAAATAAATAATGCAGAAAACAAAACAAAAAACTTGAAAAAATAAAAATAGCAACAATAAGTATTTTGTTGTAAGTAGAAACAAAATAAAATAAATAAAGCAACAAAGAAAACAAAAAAGTGTTTTCAAATTTTAAAACTAATGGCACTAATAGAAAGTTTATATTTTTTCTAAAACTAAAAGCAAAAAGAAATAAAATATAAAGCAAAAAAAAGTGCCACCTACTGGGCCCCCACGGCCTGAATACGACTAGAAACCCTATGGGCCAGGATTCAGGCCCCATGAAGGCCCAAAGAGGCCCACAGGCAAAGATGGCAGAGTTAGGCCCGAAAGCCTGCTTTAGAGAGGAGCTCGAGAGGGGAGCCGCACCGCACCTTATAAACTGGTGCGGCTCCCTCTCAACTAGCGAGGTGGGACTAAACATTTGGCGCGGGGCAGCACAAGGCCTTTGGTCCCGGTTGGTGGCACCAACCGGGACTCGGTTAATGCCACCAACCGACCAAAGGTCGCCGCTTCCCGCCCTTTGGGCTGCTGAAATTTGGCCTTTGGTCTCGGTTGGTGGCACGAACCGGGACTAGGGGCATTAGTCCCGGTTTGTGCCACGAACCGACCAATGCTCTTCTATATATACATGACTTGTGAAAATTTCACATCTCCTCGCCTCCCTAGCCCCGCCGCCAGGCTGCCCAAATCGCGCTCCTCGGCGCCGTCGCCGCCGCCGCCGCCATCCCGTCTCCTCCCCTGCCCTGCCCCTGCGCCCCGCCCACGCCCCCGCCGCCCATGCCCTGCCCCGTCCTCGAAAGCACGCACGGCGCGCCCTCGCGCCCCACGCCGCCGCCGCCCGTGCCCGTGTGTGCCCGCCCGCCCCACCATTGTCGCTGCCATGGCGCCCCCCCCTGCCGCCCTGCCTCGACGCCGCCTCCTCCTCCCGCTCGGTCTGGCTCCGCGACCCCTTTCCTCCCTGTCCCTCGTCCTCTTCATATAATTTTTTTCATATAATTTTTTAGGCAGATTTATGTTCATGTATATATGTTCATTATATGTTCATAATATGGATGATGTATGCATGCTTTTAGGCAGATTTTCTGTTCATTATATGTTCATAATTTTTAGGCAGATTTTATGTTCATTATATGGATGGATGGATGATTATATGTTTATATGGATGGATGGATGATGTATGCAATTTAGGCAGATTTTATGTTCATTATATGTTCTTAATTTTTAGGCAGATTTTATGTTCATTATATGGATGGATGGATGATTATATGTTTATATGGATGGATGGATGATGTATGCATGCTTTTTAGGCAGATTTTATGTTCATTATATGTTCATAATTTTTAGGCAGATTTTATGTTCATTATATGTTCATACTTTTTAGGCAGATTTTTAGATTTTTAGGCAGATTTTAGAATTTTTGTGTATGTATGTTATGTTTATATGTATGTATGTATGTTCATATGTATGTATGTTTATATGCAAAGCATATGCAAAGAAAATGTATGAATGGTCATATGCAAAGAAAAATGTATGTATGGTCATATGCAAAGAAAATGTATGTATGTATGTTCATATGAAAGAAAAATGTATGTATGTATGTTCATATGCATATGCAAAGAAAATGTATGTTCATATATATGATGATATGTTCATATAAAAAGGAAAATAAGAAGAGGAAGAAAGGAGAATAAGAGGAGAGGAAGAAGAGGAGAAATAAATAAGAAGAGGAAAAAGAAGAAAAGAAGAGGAGAAGAAGAAAGGAATAGAAGAGAAGAAGAAAAATAGAAAAATTCTATTTTTCTTCTTCTTCTATTCCTTTCTTCTTCTTCTCTTTTTTTTTTTCTTCTTTTTATTGCGTCGTTGTATATGTATCAAGGGTGTCGAGGATCGCCGAGGGGTCGAGGGTCGAGGGTCGTTAAGGGGTCAAGGGTCGAAGGTTTCAGGGTCGAGGGTTCCTATAGTGTCAAAGTATTGAAGAAATCCATGGCTTCATCATTAGCCGGAAGTAACCATGGCATGATGGTGAAGTCCTCAAAGTTGTTCTGAATGGAGTCCGGATAGGATAATTTGCCTTTTGCTGAACTTTGTACCAAAAGCTAATTATCCTATCTCGGGACTCCGCTCCAAAACAACTTTGGAGAGCTTGCACCATCATGCACCTGTTACTTTCGCCTAATGATGAAGACATGGTTTTGTTGAACTTTGACACTAGGCAACCTCCCGACCCTCGGCGATCTTCGACCCTTGACCTCGACCGCCGGGCGATCCACGACCCTCTACCCTCACAGGCGCCGATGCCCACGCCACTTGTGGGACATAGATGTACTGTTCAACGCCGACCCCTCCCGATAGCTTCAACACGTGGGGGTCGATATTACGCACCCTCTCCTAGCTTGAAGCGTTCTCGAGGCCACCCCTAACCCTTGAAGCGTTGTCGAGGCCACCCCAAACCCTAGAGAAGCAGCGCCGAGGCCACTAATATGATTCCTTATTGTGATTAGCTAGCTAGTTCTACGTTGGCACTAATATATCCATATCTGTCATGTTTGAATAATAATTGCCATGTTGTAAATATTTGTAGAAACTATGGACACCCCCGAGACGAAGCACAAGAAGCGTTGTTGAGGGACATAATCGCACACGGAAGTGATGCCGTCTCCTCGATGATGTTTCTCAACGCCGACAACGATGGTCTGGAAGGAGAGGGTGAAGAAGCAGCTGGCTATGATTTACATGGTCCGATGACCCAATGCGGTGCAAGAAGGAGAGGGTGAAGAAGTAGACCGTGAGGATGGCTCGGTGATCACCAAACCGAGTCCGCCAGGTATATATATTAGTTAAGCCTGTGCTGACTAGCTCTCGCCTTTGTTTTGGTATATATGTACACATATTAATTAACTCTTGTCTTTGTTCTTTTTCTAGCCTCCGGATCGAGCACAACTTCGTAAAGAGACGAGGCCCAAGAAAAGTTGAGCTCGGATGAAAAGTTTGAGATCATACAAATCGCATGACGGCCAACCGATTGAACCCTACCGGACAAAGAAGGCATTTGTTGCTCAGTGCGGGGTTCTGGTTAGGGACAAGATCCCGATCAGCATCCACCAATGGTATAAGCCTAAGAACGAAGACCCTGAGGTGTCTTGTGTCAATGATATGCAGAAAAATGATCTTTGGACTGAGCTGAAGTCAAATTTTACCCTACCGCCAGAGGATGATCCGGAGAAGCCAGTAATAGAGCCATTAATCAAGTCTTTTGCTCTTAAGAAGATGGCAGAACTATTCAGGAATTGGAAGAAAGACCTCAATACGTATGTCGAAAAAAATGAGACACCAGAATTCACGGGCAAATATGAGAAGATCAGAGATGACTGGCCCGCATTTGTGGCCTACAAGACATCGGAAAAGAGTAAAAAGATGTCAGCGACAAACAAGAGAAATGCTGCGAAGAAGAAGCTTCACCATCGCACGGGGTCAGGTGGCTACCTCATAGCCCGGCCTAAGTGGGCCAAGGCTGAGAATGATCTGCTTGATAAAGGGATCGAACCCGAGACAATGAACTGGCCAGACCGTTGCCGGACTTGGTTCTTCGGGGCCGGCGGATCCTTGGACCCTATAACGGGGAAGTGCATTTGGACGGACGAACAATTGGACATACCAGTCAAGAGGCTTAAGCATTATATCGAAGCAGCGCAGCAAGGGAAGTTCGTTCGAGACAGGAGAAGGACGAGCTCACAATGGCCCTCGGGAATCCTCGAGCACCCCGGACGGAACGAGGCACGCCAGCTCCCTTTCGTGGAAGGCTGGATTTGACGCAGGGGTTACAAAACCCATGAGAGGAGGAAGAAAGCGGAGCAGAGCCTAATGCAGAGCCTGCACGAAAGGGTAATGGGGCTAGAGGAACGAGAAGAGGAACGAGAAGCAGCAGATCACAACAAACGACCTGCCAAGCTTCCCGGTTACCCCGCCATCTCAGCGGAGAAGCGGCGTGGCTTCCACCGAGATGCTTCAGCCGAGCAGCATGCCTTGACGGCTCCTGCCAGCTATCCCGTGGATGCTATCACGGATGCTGAAAGTTGCCACCTTATGGCGCAATGGAGCAATTTGAAGGTCAAGGCGGCTGTTGGCTCTGTTTATCCTACTAAACCTGACTCAACTTTTCACCGCCGCCGATTCCGAAGGATATGCCAAGGTGATGGTCGATGAAATAACGAGAGGGATTTGAGGAGCTCCGCTTGACCACCCTACCGGTGAAGGGGAGTATCGGCTGGGTTCTGCTCTGAAGACTCCATGCCTATGGCGGAAGGATCTCATCAACCTTCCGAACTGGACGCCTCCGCCTCCTCCTCCTCCTCCTCCGGCGAGTCAGGGCACTCCGCCTCCTCCACCGCCTCCTCCTCCGGCGAGTGACGATCAGGGCACTCGGCCGGCTCCTTCTCCGGCGCGTGGCGGCACTCCGTCTCCTTCTCCGCCTGCACCGCGCGTCGGGCAGCCAGCCTCCTCCTTCTCCGCCTCGTCGGCAAGGGCGGAAGAGACCCGCCGCCGCTCCGGCTGCTCCCGCGCGTCGTAGTCCTTCTCCTCCACCTCGTAAGCAAGGAAAGAAGACATCCGCTCCGCTCGCTCTGCCGGCGTCTAGCAGACAGCCAAAGGCGGAGGAGATCTGATTCGGTCCTTTCTCAAGACTCGGAGAAGTTACCGACGAGAGGAGCGAGGAGGAAAACGCGAAGATCGCGCAGACGAAGTGGATGAATGGTTTCAAGGGTTGAAAGCAAGAGACATCCACCTCCGGAGGAGAAGGTAGATCCGTCAAAGCGAAGCGCACTTGCTGCCCCGACAAAACCACCCAAGTCTCCGCCGAAAGGCAACTATGAGCGCATTATTGGAAAGGCATTTGCCGAAGCGGAGAGATCGGGAAGTACTGTCAGTGATCAAAGGATGAAAGAACGACGAGCTGGGAAACAAATTGCCCAGCTCGGCGAACAAGCGAAGCAATCGTGCCCCCCGCTCAAGGTGCCTGCTAGCGACATCGTCGATCCGAGGATGGTGCCCGGTTATGGCAATCCTGAAGATTACCTGCCCGACGATGTACAATTTGATTTCTTGGAGGTGCAGATACAAAGATACGAGTACGGAAGCCTCTCGTCAAAGATGAAAGCTCTCTAACAACGATGATGCTAAGATTGCATAATTGGTACATGAAAACCTGCAAAGAGTCTGAGGGGAGGAATACTTTGTATGTGAGAGTTAAAAAGGAGCATGACCTCCTTGGAATTGAACTGTTGCATATTCCATTTGAGGAGTTCTATCAGTTTTTCAATCAATTGGCCCTCGATAAAGCAACGGTCACCTGCTACTGTCTGTAAGTAGTACTACTTCTGTCATTAAGTATCTCTATATAACTCAGCTCTTTCATTGCATGTATTTATAAATATCCTCACTATATTATGCAGATTGAAGATCGCAGAAATGAAGAAAAAACAAGTGGGTGATATTGGGTCCATTAACACATATCTCATCGATGCAAATGAGGTTGAATATCGTGCCAAGGAAACCGAGGCCAACTTGCTACGATCGTTGGAAATAAATGAACACAAAAATACAATACTCTTTCCTTACAACTACACGTGAGTGTTACTGTCTTGTGGCATATTCGGTTTCCCTTATTTAGTCCAGGTTATAGAAATGTAATATTGATGAGTTATGCATAAATGCGCAGGTTCCACTATATTCTCCTAGAGATTAAGCTTGAGCAGGAGTAGTAACTGTCTTAGACTCGAGACTAAAAGATCCCAAGGAGTATGCGGAAATGACTGAAATGCTCGAGAAGTAAGTTAAATATATCATTATCCACCATATCAGCAACTTTGTTCATTTCTGATATCAAGTAATTGTTTTCTTTGTATGGCAGGGCTTGGGAAAATTCACCAAAAAGCTCCGGGACTACCGAAGAAGCTGCAATTTAGACACCAAAGTAAGTACTATATAGTAGCATATTCCACGCGCATCTCCTAGTGATTCAAGCGCTAGTTTCATCAATACCATTTAGCATGTGCTTGCTAATTATCAGTTTGATTGACCTCTGTTTCTTGTAAAGTGGTTGTGGCAGGAACAAGGGAATGATTTCTGTGGATACTACGTTTGCAGTCCATCCGCCACACGACCTGTGAGAGGGCTACTTGACAAACAATTTGAAGTGCGTAAATAAAAATATTCACAATTTTATTTTATTACCATCATTTGTGTTGAGTTTCATTCATATATATATATATATATATATATATATATATATATATATATATATATATATATATATATATATATATATATATATATATATATGTATTGACCCCTTTCTTAAAATTAGATGTTTTGAAGCGGGATGAACTCCTAGCACCAGATCGCATGCAGCAATTCAAGAGGAATTGGCGGCATTCTTTCTTGACTATGTGATCGCTGAAGACAGGGAATACCATGTGGACCACGCGTCCGTATTGTAAAAGATAATTATTGTATATATGTAGCGGTAGTGTCGGATAGATATACGAGAACTTGTTGTTCGACCAATCTCTTGGAGAAGGAGAGGTGGTCGATATCACTTCTCTCTGTATGCATATATATGTTCATGACGATCTTCTGTTTGCTTAATTACTAGCTAGCTAGCATGTCTAGTTAGTCCTCTCTATACATATGTGTAGTACGAAGTCGACCAAGCACGGACAAAAGAAAGGACACTTTTCTCTATTAATTAGCTAGCTATAGCACAATATTGAAACACCTAAATTAACCCCCAAAACCCCCAACCCCCCCTTCAAAAAAAAACAAAAACCAGAGCCAAAGAAATGCTGACGTGGATGCCTATTGGTCCCGGTTGGTGCCACCAACCGGGACCAAAGGCCCTCCTGCCTGGGCTCAGCGGACAGGCCACGTGGAGGCCCATCTGTCCCGGTTCTGGATAGAACCGACTAAAGGGTGAGGGTATTAGTATCGACCCTTTAGTCCCGGTTCATGAACCGACTAAAGGCCCTCACCAACCGGGACTATAGGCCCTTTTTCTACTAGTGTGTTGGGCGGCAGCCCGTAAGAGGTGGGGTGACGGTCTTGGTCTGTGGGTGGTTGCCCTATGCAACTTGGGTTGCGGCCGGGTGACTAGGTCGCTCTCTGGGTGGTTGACATGTGCAGCTTGGGCTGGGGTGACTAGGTCATGTAGCATCACAGCTCAAGAGTGAGCAGTGGCACGTCGGGCGCGGACCCGAAAGGTGTTGGGTGGACTACGAGGGCGCAGCAAAGCAAATGAAAGTCGGGCGGCGGCCTCAAAATTTCGACAGTCTCATGCGCATTAACCTTGAGTGGTGTCCTAATTCCGCCTATGAAGCTCTTTGCTGTCAGCTTTTTATCAGGGCTGATGCAGAAGACCATTTATTGCCATCAATTGTTGACGGCAAAGAATAGCTGACGACAAAACAAAACAAAATAGACAGCAAACATTCACTATCGGCAAAGACCATTCTTTGTCGTGGTTTTGACTGACAGCAAAGACCACTCTTTGTTGTTCGCTTGTTTTGACTGACAACAAAGACCACTCTTCGCTGTCTGTTTTTGTTTGACTGGCGGCAATTGCTATCTGTCTTATTTGGCTGATGGCAAAGATTTTGCCGTTAGTTTCAAACAACTATTGGCAAAATTAATCTATTGGCTTTTTTTTTAAAATTCGCTAAATTTACGAAAGTTTGAGGAAATTTACACTAAATTTAAACATGTTTATTTTGTAAAGAAAAACAGTGTAAAGAAGCTCAAAAACTATGCTTGATTCCTATTGGCTGGAACCACCCTCCCACGGATCAGTGCGTTTCAGTGTGCTTGTAAGAGTCAACTGCTTTGTACTGATTCATAATTTGAATGAAAAGTTTCTCAAAAAAAAGTCTTGAATCTGGCCTTGTATGTATAGCGTCAAATATATTGTCCCTTGTAGTTGGGACAAATGTGGAAGGAAATTTCAAGGCAATTGCTGTGACGATAAGATACAGTCGAGCACGCCACCAGAAAGGTCTGATTCCCATTCTGCGCATTGACGGCGGAAATCGGGCCATGCATGATTGCCGCTGCAGTTTTGAAGGAGGTGGTGCAGCGGATTGGTTCGCTGGTGGGAGGTCGGATCAAGCTGCAGCAGAACTTGGACAAGGACCTCAAGGAGATGAAGGCTAGCCTTGAGTCCATTGAGGCGCTCCTCAACCTCAAGGACGCTGAGCACGCCAACACCAACAATTCCATGCGGTTGTGGCTCAATCGTCTCAAGGACGGCATGTATGGCATCGCCGACATGATTGATGATTTTGAAGCAGGAATTGGGGCTGAGCCAACACGAAAGGTAATTCTGAACCATGATCCTTCTTTTTATTTTATTCTTTTGCAAAAATACGCTGTATTGTGCTTTTAAGGAAACAGAATACAAGCAGTGCAATAAAAGAACTCTCGCAAAAAGAAAATAACAATAAGGCCTCCTGAGCTGTCTCCTGCTCACATCCAACCCATGCAACCATCTCAACCATCTCAACCTCCCGAGTTGCTCGTCAGGCCGCAGTCCGCCGACCTGCACAAGGGGAGCCCAGGTTCTGTCCTCTGCCTTCCACAACTGAGCAACATCTTCTAGGTTCCACCTCCGTCACACCTCATCGCGCCCAGGCAAGGAGGCCAGGACCAATTTATTTGGGTCGCGGAGCCGGAGCCAAGAAAATAACAATAAGGCCTACCGCCACAATTCTATATGATGAAACATTCATTATTCTGCGAATAAAGATAATTACATGTATCAATATGTGCGATGAAGTAATTTTAAACAAAAATAATTATATGTTGGAGTACTTAATAATTTGATGTTACCTTTGTAAAAATTATTTATTTTCCAAATTTAGTATATATGTGATTATACTGAAATAGCAAGTATGAATTTATGCACTTAATGTTTTACCCTAATCGATTTTCTATAAGCCAGAAACTTAACTAATACAAGAAGACATATATAGGAAGTAATCATTTGAGACTTCAAGTTTGATGGTGGTTCTTGTCGACCTTGAATTCCAGGACAGAAACTTTTCATCCTTGCCATTTTAGGTTCAATGCTTTTTGGCACACCAAAAGATGACGAATCCAATATAGAAGATATGTTACTGCTATACAAAAGATTCATTCTTTGACCAAGTTTAATTTTCATTTCTGAATATTTTAATGAATACGTATTTTAGATAGAAGCTGAACTCAGCTATATTTGAACAAAAATATCAGTCAACCATAAAGTCTAAAATTAATGACCGACATGAGAATGTTCAAAATCAAATCTGAAATCATATGTTAGGCAAGTCAGATCATGCATCAAACTTTCTTGCCAAAAATAAACTTTTTCCTAATAATGCCAACCATTTCGCCAATAACTAACTATTAAGTTGAGGTATATTGCAGTTCTCCATCAAGAAGCTCTGCAAGATGGGCCCCAAGTTCATACTGGCTAACAAGATGAAGACGATGAGAGAGGAACTGCAGGGGATCACAAATCAATATCAGAAATTCACGTTAGTGTCAGGCACTGCCGATGAGCTGAAAAGCATCCAAATTCGTGAAACATCATCAAACATTGAGGCATCAATCATTGGGAGGACTGAAGAATAAAATAATATATGGGTTTCTTTATCTGAGAGCGTAATAGAAGAGCTCATTGTCCTTGCTATACACGGCATTGGAGGCCTTGGCAAGATGACCTTGGCGAAAATGATTTACAATAATAAAACCAAATTTGAAGACTACATCCGGTGTGGATTTATGTGTCCGAGACATTTGATTTGAACAAAATTGGCAATTCTTTAATAAGTCAACTCTCAGAGCATGAGAGTACATACACTGAAAAGCAGATGATCCACAGAGCACTTGCAAAGCTATTTGCCAATAAGAAGATTCTGATCATTCTAGATGATTTGTGGGCGGAGGATGATTCCCAATTGGATAGTCTGACTGCCATACTTAATGTTGAAAGGGTAGCAAGGTGGTTGTTATAGCAACCACACGCAACGAGGAGATTGCAACGACAATTTCTACCATTCCCCACATGAGCTAGCATCACTAACAAATGAGATGTGCTGGACTATAATTAAGCAAAAAAGTGGCTTTGAATCTAGAGATGATAAAGAATAGTTCAAGGATATAGGGAAGCCATTGCAGCGAAGTGTGGAGGTGTGGCTTTAGCTGCTCAATCAATTGGACCCATTTTGGAAACTATGACCTATAATCAATGGAAGAAAGTGAGAGACATTGATATCTGGAAAGTATCTACTTCTTCTTCAGATCCGAAGATAAAGCTGCAGCACAGGTGCTTACATCCCTGAGGTTAAGCTATACGCTTATGCCTCAGTATTTGAAGCTCTGTTTTGCCTATTGGGCAATCTTTCCAAAAGGATGCAAGATATCCAAATGTGATCTAATTCACAAGTGGATTTCACTTTCTTTTATTGAGGAAACACCAACATTCACCACTTGGGAGCTCAAGCGAGATGTAAATTACTCATCTTTTGAAGCTTTCCTTCCTTGAACATTCAAAGGTAATTGTTTGGCAATTCATACGATGCTTGTTTATATGGTTCAGACGTTTATCCAATCTTTCAGTGGTTAATGCATTTTACAACATATTCAACTGATCCATGTAACTTGTTAGAAAATTTTAGTTGCTCGCGCACATACCACGACACACCTCATATAAGCATATACCCACATGTAAAAGTGCACGGAGGACATCCCTGATTATGACAACTTATTTTATTTTTGTATATTCTAATAAAAGAAACAAATCTACTAGAAGTACTGGATGGAGGGGAAAAGTAATGCCCAACTAGGGTGCATTAGATCTTACAGAAGAGAAATATTCTATATTTTGGTGCATGAAAGGTCAGGCTGAGAGCAACTCTAGCAGACCACGTAAAAGACCCCAATTGTAAAATAACAATCGTTTTACAGTTTTGGATGGATTAGACGCCCATATCAGATCCCGCAAAACGTTTTCGTCTTGTAAAAAACTAGCAGGGCTACCCGCAAGATTTATGCTGCTAGATTTCCATATGTTTTGCTTATCTATGAGAAGTCATGCAATAATATGGAAAAACTTATTATCGAATACACAATGTGGAATCTCATTTGTCATTGTTTTCAGTAACTTAACTGCGGACATGGAAAATGTTTTTATTTTATTTACTAACCTATGTGGCAATTATCCTTGATATATCTTTGAAATGAAAACATTATAATCAATATGTATATCATGAGGAAACACCTTTTTTGCGCGGTGATGAGGCAATACTTTGTTGTTGTTTTATTGGGTATGTTAAGTTATTTGCATAAAATTTGGCATGTCGAAACAAAAAACAGTAATAGTGTGCTACAGCATGTCATGCCAATCTACAAAGATTATGATTGGATTCCTTTTAGCCTTTCATTTTCTTGTTCTTCTGTTCATTTTGTGTATGTCTTCTATCCACAAAATTTAAGAAACTTTCAGCCAAAACCTAATGTCACAATGAAATATAAAAATAATAATGTGCATTCATACAAAACTAATAAAATAGGCTCAACTTAAATACTCATAATGTGGATGTATTTGACAAAGGATCTAAATAATACATGTGCGTGGTAATGCTCCTTTTCTTTTATAAATATTTTGGATGGTTTTAAATTTATTTTAATCATGACACGTATATTGTCCACTTGCCAGGGACTTTTCCCTCGTATTTTCACCTGTGTACACTCTGACTTGTTGCTCAACCATTCCATTCCAACAACCATGATATATTTTTTCTCCATAAAAAAAACATGATATTTTCTTGAACATGTATCAACCTAGATATTTGTAATCCTGCAGAAAAAACATGTTATTTGTAACCAATATTCTACTTTTTCTTGACTTACTTATTACTATGATGTACTCCCGCCGAGTTTCCTGTTACAACCTGCCTATGCACGTATGAGCTACAGAGTTTCTTGCCTCCAGCATGCAATGGAGTGAAAGTGAAGATTTTTTTATTGAGAATTGGTTTATCCTTTTGGTAAAGTGAAGATTTGGAGATGCACTCAAACGTTCGTAGTGCCATTGTGATGTAATATCACTTTTTCTTTTTGCAATCTGTCTTGTGTCTACACGGAATAGGCTGGCACGTGTCTGGACTCCTTTTGCCTATACACTTGACTTTTTGCATCAACCATACGCTTGGTTTTTTACAGATGCATCAACTATACGTTGGCCTTGCTGATGGAACAGGTGGGCGTATGGACGATGGACACCTTTTTTTGAACTCACGGACTCCTTTGTTTTAGCTGATTATATGGTCAGCGAATCTCTGCCGTTCATTTATCATAACTCTATAATTTTAAATCTCCACCACTCGTTTTCTATCGTTTTAAGTATATAATAGATAGATAGATAGATAGATATACCCCCCTCCCAAAAAAAGAGACCTTATACCCAACATATCCAGGTTTCAATGCAATTCTTACAGTGAGTTGCAAATGAGAAACGGTTGGCGGAGGGAACTTTCAGCTCCGTACCTTCTGTCCTTGCCGGGCCAGGTCGATTCCGGTCATCCAACCACCGCCGTCGTGTGGAGGGCATCCTCGTCGCCGCCACCGCTCCAATTTCCACGGAAATTTCAACCAATTTGGAGCTTCCCTCGTCACGCCCACCATTACCGAACTCGAGCAGAGCAGGGGGGCGGTGGAGCAGGCTAGCTAGCCCCCGCCAGCACGCGCCCGGCCCACTCGACTGTGTCGGTGACCCACATGGGCCCGTCTTCACAAGCTCGTCCGCACATCCAGAGCAGCGCTCGCCGAGTCGTGCAACACTGCCACTAGCAGGTGAAGGCGGATCGGGAGGCTAATAGAACATACGAAGCATAAGAGAGCTTCTTGAGCGCGTCCAGCGCCCAGCGGAATCCCAGTGCCATCGCTGCTAGTTGCCTCTGCTCGTTGGAGATATCTTTCTAGCATTGGAACCTCCTGAGGAGGAAGACGATAGAGAAATAGAAAAAAGATTCAAGTGGGCTCCTTATGGAAAAGTTAGTTTTACCGGACAGTTTGAGGTACCTGTTCTATCTCAGATCGTATTGTACTGGAAAAACATTTTAAGTACCTTAAACATGTTTTGCAGTATCAATTTTTACGGGATCTGCTAGAGTTGCCCTAGACTTTGTGTTTTCCATAAGCGGATGCGGGGCATTTGTGCTTACGTCAACTAGTCCTCGACCCGTGCATCCGCACGGGCTAGGCACAATATATATGAATTCATGACAGTGCAATTCCAGTTTGATATGGATATACTTAGAACATAGTGGGTCATGCTCAATCTTTATATTATAATAATTTAGTATTAAGATTTTTGCGGAACAATAGTTGGTGCCATCGTTGTATTTGAATGTAATACAACAAAAGTCGGTCACTCTTAGTCCAATCCACATGTGCTCTCTCGCCCTCTCTATCAAGTCACACTTCCATTTTCACAGTCGGCTCTCACTCTTGTTCTGACACTACTACCAACTCATTGAATTTTAGTAATTCTCTATATTTTTGTTTTTGTGAATGAATCTTTCTGACTTGGAAAAACAAAGTTCCAGAAGCCGTCCTTGTAGTTTTTATTTTTGAGAGTTCAGTTCAATTTTAAGCTGGCCTGTAAATTTCTTGAAGCTCATCCTTATCTTTGATAAAAGTTCCTCTAAATTACTGGATACCCACACGTTATATTGAAGTTAGTTTGTACATTTTCTACGAGATAGGTTGTATGTTTTCTTAAGCCAGCATGCATTTTTGGGAAGAAAATTCTTGGACTATGTGAACCTATTAAACTTTTTGGAGGTGTACATTGGATCGTATTTTGAAAATCGATTTGAGTTTAGAATATGCTTCCGACGTCTCCACTGAGCCACCGAGAACAGTATTGACATGTGTTTATTTTGCTGGTGACAGATAGTTTTTACTCTAGCAGGTGATCTATAGCTTTATCAAGCGACACCTATGCCATAAATTTATCAGGACGTGAGCACATCCCTTCTTTTTGTTACTGTGAACTTACATTTTTCAATTACAGACTCTCATATTTTTATGTCCATTAAATATCTTAATTATTGAACTTAAAGTGCACAGCCTGACTTCTAAAACCGGTCGTTGTCCGACATGCACACTTGCACCCATTTAGCAATTAATAATTAATCTACTCCCTCCGTCCCAAAATTCTTGTCTTAGATTTGTCTAGATACAAATGTATCTAATATTAAAACGTGACTTGATACATCGGTATTTAGATAAATCTAAGACAAGAATTTTGGGACGGAGGGAGTATTTTATAATTTTGGATTTGGGTATTACATATAATTTCCACATAAATTTAGAATTTTTGAACTATTTTTAATATTCTCAGAAAACCATAAGGGATAACACATACAAAATTTGAGAGAATACAAAATATTTTTAAATGTGATTTGTTGGCAGGCTTGACATAGGGCGTACATGCATTGTGATTGTGTACGTGGTGATATTTCAAGAGAATGTGTACGTGCTGTTTTTGGGAGGAGAATAATTAGTTCTTCTTTTTGCAGATAAGAGAACAATTAGTTCGTTTGTACCTAGAAGTTCAAAAAAGTCCATCCTACCATAGAACACCTAAGCATTGTATGCACGTTTTTAACAAAATAGAACACCATTTTTTAGGTTGTGACTATCACATCTAGATGTGAGATAATATCTGAAATCTAATATGACGTTTTCCCTTTCTCTGGCTTTCAACTTCGTTACCTCAGGCCTGTTTGTTTGAGGGCTTGTTTGTTTTGGTTGATATTAGTCCAGCCCGGCACAACACGTTTCGCGCCAGTGGACTGTTTGGCTCATACGAGTGCAACGCAAGTACGAGTGGACATGCAGTACTACTAAAACTACTGCACGACAGCTCAAGTCCCTCCTCTTCTACACACCTGAAAATTTGCTAAAGAAAAACTAAAGAATGGCCCGAAGCACATGGACAGAAACCACATGCAAAATGGACAGGCCACATGCAGCTCGAGGAAGTAGTATAGGACCAGCCTGAAAAAGCTAAAACACAAATCTTAAGGCCATGACTAATTCCCTTTAAAAATTTGTTCAAGCGTTTCAAATATATTTATGTTTAGAAAATGTTTACATAATTTAAAAAAAAGGTTAGTTGAGGTGGACTTGCAACTGGGGCAGTTGAGACAGAAACAACAGCGAGCCCAGCAGCATCAATATTTAAAATTTCTATAAAATTTTCAAACCAGTGAATAAAATTAAAATTCCAGATTTTTTTAAATTTTTAAACAAAACTTGAAAATTGGAACATCTGTTGAAATTCTGAAACAAAGTTGATAAAACACAAACATTTCTAAAAATTCTAGACTTTTTTTGAAAACATGAATTTGTTTGAGTTGGTGAACAAACTTGCCTTATATACAAAATGATATGACTCAAAAGATGTTGCGTGTAGAGAGTGAACTTGCAACCGGGACAAAAAAGGTTCGCCCCAGCTATGAGTCGGGGGTGGACATGCAACTCGGACAAAAATAGGTCAGGCCCCAGTTGTTAGTCGAGGATGGACTTCCAACTAGGAAAGAAAATGTCGGGGCCAGTTGCAAGTCGAGGGTGAGATTACAATTAGGAGGAAAAAAAGTCGGATCCCAATTGCAAGTCGAGGATGGACCTGCAAATAGAAAAAAAGGTCAAACCCCGGTTGCGAGTCGAGGGTGGAGTTGCAACTCGGACAAAAAAGGTCGGACCCAGTTGCGAGTGGAGGGTGTGGACTTGTAACTATGGCAAAAAATGGTCGGGACCCAGCTGCGAGTCGAGGGTTGGATTGCAATTGGGGCAAAAAAGGTTGGGCTCTATTTGCGAGTAGATTGTGGACTTGCAACCAGAAAAAAGATTGACCCCAGTTGTGAGTCGAGGGTGGACTTGCAATTGGGACAAAAGAAGGTCGGATCTCAGTTGTGAGTCGATGGTGGACTTGCAATTAGGACAAAAAGACCAGGGCCCCGTTGCGAGTTGAGGGTCAACTTGCAACTGGGACAAAAAGGGTTGGGACCCAGTTGCGAGTCGAGGGTAGACTTGCAATTAGGAAAATAAGTATTGGAGCCTAGTTGTGAGTCGAGGGTGGGATTCCGACTGGGAGAAAAAAGGCCCAACCCTAGTTGCGAGTTGAGGGTGGACTTGCAACTGAGATAAAAATGAATGATCGAGCCCCGATCGCGAGTCAAGGATGGACTTGCAACTGAGAAAAAAATAAGAGAAACTTTAGTCAGGCCCTTGACGGTAGACTTAGAGCGGGCCCCACCATGATAGAACTTCTTTTTCTTGTGTCTTCCAATTCTATGTTGCAATTTAGAAACAACATAGGAACGGATTGACAGTGGGCAATGATAATGGGTTGGAAAAAGCGGAGCCAAACAAGCCTAGGCCAACAACGTGATACGCGACAAACAAATAGTGACAAGCGAGGCGGAAATAAAGCGCTTGCACAAAATTACGGAAACTTAATCAAACAATGACAACCTTAGATAAGATTTCATTTTCAAAAGGTGTGAATTTAAAATACACTTATAAAATTTAAAAGGCCATGCATTTTAAAAGGTCGGACCCTAGTTTCGAGTCAAGGATGAACTTGAAACTGGAACAAAAAAGGTCGGACCCTGGTTGCGAGTTAAGGGTGGAGTTGCAACTAGAAGAAAAAGGCCGGCTCCAGTTGTGAGTGGACGGTGGACTTGCAACTGGGGCAAAAAAAGGTCGGGCCTAGTTACGAGTCGAGGGTTGGATTGCAACCGGGGAAAAAAAAGGTCGAGCTCTAGTTACGAGTTGATTGTGGACTTGCAACCATAAAAAAGGTGGACCCCAATTGCGAGTCAAGGGGTGGATTTGCATGTGTGAAGAAAATGGCCGGGCCCTAGTTGAGAGTCAGTGGTGGACTTGCAAGTTGGACAAAAAAAGGTCGCCCGAGTTGCGAGTCAGGTGGACTTGCAACTAGGACAAAAAAGTGTTGGGCCCAAGTTGCGAGTCGACGGTGGACATAGAACTACGACAAAAAAGTTCGGGGCCTAGTTGCATGTCAACGATGAATTTGCAACTCGAACAAAAGAGGTCGGGCCCAGTTGCGAATCGGCGGCGGACTTGCAACTAGGACAAACAAGGTTGGCCCTAGTTGTGAGTCGAGGTTGGAGTATCAACTAGGATAAAAAAGTTTGTCCCTAGTTGCAGTCGATGGTGGGCTTGGAACTAGGGCAAGAAATGTCGGATCTCAGTAGCGAGTCGATGGTGGGCCTGTAATTAGGAATAAAAATATCATGCCTTAGTTCGGTGTTGAGGGTGAACTTGCAACTAGCACAAAAAATGTTGGGCCCTCGTTGCGAGTTGAGGGTGGACTTGCAACTGAGACAAAAAAATGTTGGGGCCTAGTTGTGAGTGGAGGGTGAGATTGCGACTGGGACAAAAAAAGGACTAACCCCATCTAAGAGTTGTGGGTGGACTTGTAACTAAGACAAAAACGATGAGGCCCCCAATTCCGAGTCAAGGTTCGACTTACAACTAAGAAGAAAATGAGAGAAAAATTAGTCGAGCCCTCGAAGGTAGACTTACAATAGGGTCCCGCCCATGATAGGACATCTTTTTTCTTGTCTCATATAATTCTATGTCGCAATTTAGAAACAACATATGGAATGGGTTGCTAGTGGGATGTGATAATGGAGCGGCAAAAGTGAAGCCAAACATGCCTAGGCCAACAAGTACGCTACAAACAAACAGCGGCAAACAAAGCGAAAGATAAAGCGCTTGCACAAAAATTATGGAAACTAAATCAAACAATGGAAAACTTACATAAGACATTAGTTTATAAAGTTGTGAATTTAAAATACACTTATGAAATTTAAAAAAATGAAAATGAAAATGAAAAAGAGAAGAATAAAACGGGACGAAAAAGTGTGAGAGGTGAAACCAACCAGTGCTATACTGTACACTATATGGGCATAAAAATAGGCCGGTGAAAACGGTCATTGAGTGAGAACTTGAAAACTATGCTCGTGGGCCATCGGATTGCAAATGTATGGTACAGATCAGAGGTGGGAATCCCCAGCCACTTAACCACAGTTTTCCGATAACCCCTACTAACAGTAACCCTACTTTTTCTCCAGCCGCGGCGATTCAACGGCGACTCGGCGCGCGCTCATGGCGGCGACTCCACATGAGGGAGACCGAGCGTCGAAGCGCTGCATCCATTCGACGGCAACCCGACAGCTTGCTTGCCCTTCAAAACTGCTCCCGAGAATGTTTTGTTGGTGTTTGACAAAGAAATTCCTGATGTTTTGCTTTAACTGAATGAATGTAGATGTATAGACGAACACCCGGACTTAACTTTCCATATTTGTAACTCCAACTCTTGCCATTTTCGGCATTGTGATATGATATTCCCTCCGTGGTTGGGTTCTTCTTCTTTTGCATTTTGTCCATGTCATGCATTTTATATCATGTCATCATGTGCATCGCATTTGCATACGTGTTCGTCTCATGATTCGAGCATTTTTCCGTTGTCCGCTTTTGCAATCCGCACTCCTATGTCCCCGGCGCCCCTTTTACGCTTTTTCCGTGAGCGGTACTAAACTTTCTCGGAATGGACTGAGGTTTGTCAAGTGGCCTTGGTATACCACCGGTAGACCACCGGTCAAGTTTCGGTCATTTGGAGCTCGTTTGGTACTCCAACGGTTAACCGCACTCTCGCAAAGGCCTCTTTTAAGTTGCAGCCCAACACCCTCCAAAACAGCCCAATAACCCATCTAAGTCACTTCCATGCTCTCCGGCGTTCGATCACGATCGTGTGGGCAAAACCGCACCTCATTTGGACTCTCCTAGCTCCTCTATGCCTATATACACACCCCCATTCCTAATTCGGATCAAACCCTAGCCTCCTTCTTCCTCCGCGCGGACGCGTCCATCGCCCGGCCGGACACGTCCGCCGCCGCCGCCTGCCAGCCCCAAGCCGCCACGTGGCCTCCTCGCCACCACCAAGCCTGCCCGCCCGAGCCCGGTCGCGCCCCCAAGCCATCGCCCGCGCCGCCGCCTGGCGCTGGCGCCGAGGCGCCCAGCGCCCATCTCCGGCGAGCCGCCGCCGCCCGCCCGGCGCCTCCGCGGCCGGCGCCGCCCGGGCACCGGCGCCTCCGCCGCCCGCGCGCCTCGGCGACCCGCCGCCCGCGCCGCCCGCCACGGCCACCGGCCGCCGCCGCCACCTCGCCGCCCGCCACCTCGCCCTAACCATCCTTTCCTAGCAAACCGTTGATTGACTATGTTACCGCTTTGCTCAGCCCTTCTTATAGCGTTGCTAGTTGCAGGTGAAGCTGAAGTTTGTTCCTTGTTGGAACATGGAGATGTTGTTCCTATTTTGGAACATGTTTACTTGTTGGGGATATCACAATATATATCTGCTATAATTAATGCATCTATATACTTGGTAAAGGGTGGAAGGCTCGGCCTTATGCCTGGTGTTTTGTTCCACTCTTGCCACCCTAGTTTCCGTCATACCGGTGTTATGTTCCTTGATTTCGCGTTCCTTACACGGTTGGGTGATTTATGGGACCCCCTTGACAGTTTGCTTTGAATAAGACTCGTCCAGCAAGGCCCAACTTTGGTTTTACCATTTGCCACCTAAGCCTTTTCCTCCGGGTTTTCGCGAGCCCGAGGGTCATCTTTATTTTAACCCCGGACCAGTGCTCCTTCGAGTGCTGGCCCGAACTAGAGCCCCTGTAGCGCCCCTCAAGGAAACTTGAGGTCTGGTTTTAGTTGTATGGACTGCTCATCCGGATGTGCCACGAGAACGAGATATGTGCAGCTCCTATCGGGATTTGTCGGCACAATCGGACGGCTTTGCTGGTCTTGTTTTATTGCTGTCGAAATGTCTTGTAGTCCGGGATTCGAGATTGATCGGGTCTTCCGGTAGAAGGAATATCCTTCGTTGACCGTGAGAGCTTATAATGGGCTAAGTTGGGACACCCTGCAGGGTATTATCTTTCAAAGCCGTGCCCGCGGTTATGAGGCAGATGGGAATTTGTTAATGTCGGTTGTAGAAAACCGAAGTTGATATCAAATAAAATACACCATCAACGCGTGTGTAACCGTGATGGTCTCTTCTCGCGGAGTCCGGAAGTGAACACGGTGTTGGAGTTATGTCGACGTAAGTAGTTTAGGATCACTTCTTGATCGCTACTAGCTTCTCGTCCGTGCCTTGCTTCTCTTCTCGCTCTCTTTTGCGAATGCAGCCACCATATATGCTAGTCGCTTGCTGCAGCTCCACCTTACAACTTTGTCCTTCCTATAAGCTTAAATAGTCTTGATCTCACGGGTGTGAGATTGCTGAGTCCCGTGACTCACAGATTCTACCAAAACAGTTGCAGGTGCCGGCGATGCGGTGCAGGTGATGCAACCGAGCTCAAGTGGGAGTTCGACGAGGAACGTGGTCGTTACTATGTGTCTTTTCCTGATGATCAGTAGTGGAGCCCAGTTGGGACGATCGGGATCTGTGTAGCATTTGGGGTATCTTCTTTTATTTTGGTTCCGTAGTCGGACCTTGAGTGTAAACTGAATGATGGATGTTTATTTATGTACTGTGTGAAGTGGCGACTGTAAGCCAACTATGTATCTCTTTCCCTTATGTTTTACATGGGTTGTGTGAAGATTACCTCACTTGCGACATTGCTTTCAATCTGCACGACAGCTCAAGTCCCTCCTCTTCTACACACCTGAAAATTTGCTAAAGAAAAACTAAAGAATGGCCCAAGCACATGGACAGAAACCACATGCAAAATGGACAGGCCACATGCAGCTCGAGGAAGTAGTATAGTCCCTTCGTAAGCTCTGTGAGATCTCGACATAGAAGTTTTGACTCTCCTCTCCTCAAATTTCACTAAAAAATTTAGGATCACGCTGGTATCTTGGAATCGTTCGATGGTTTTGTGATGAGAATATTGTTCTTGGTGCCTCGACATTTAGGGGTTGTGGCAGTGTCCCGGGAGTTGAGCTCCGAGGTGTTGTCGTCACAATTTTATCGTTGCAGTTATGGAATACCTGAGATTTGCCGACATCGAAATCTCTTTTGTACAGTTGTTGGTGAGATAACCCGATAACCCGAGATTGGGCGAGCTCGAGTATTGCCATGACTCATATAACGGATGTTTTTCAAGGTCGAGGTACATGATTTCGAGAATTTCTTGGTTACGTGTTGACGGATGGATACAGCTGGATCTAGGTATTGTTAGTTTGGGTGATATATTTTGTGTCCCTGTATCCCCAACACCAGATTGCATAATCAGAAAGTTTGGGAGTTTATAGGTGGGAATTCTAGTAGCTTACAAGATATCTTTCCGACGGATGTATGATTTGAGCTTGGGGTTCAACGTCTAGTGGTCCGCCCATCCACGGTCGATTCTGAGTGGTCGCGAGGCGTCTTAAAGAATCCTTGGCTATGCTGATTCGGGACGTCTTGTTTGTCATTCGTGACGTCCGCTGTATGTCGTGCCCGTGTGGGCCCCACCACGAACACTTTGGGCGAAATCTCTATCATGTGTTTGTTCCGGCTTATTCTAGAAGCCAATCTTTTGTTTTGTTTTCAGTTGTGATATTCGAGTTGTTTCAAAGGCAGATGGTGATTTCATACCTTTATCTAAGTGGCTTCTCACCTTAATGGACGTGTGATGTTAACTTTGGAATTCATTCGTTCATTCTTGTTCGAATGTTTATTGTGAAGACTATATGTTGCAATTTCTATCCGTTGATTCAACTTGACTATTTGTCTATCAAGTGCTAAGGATGTCACCCTCTTCAGGATGGCTCCGCCAATCCGGATCGAAATGATGGGAATCAGTCGAACCCTCCACCTCCACCTCCGCCTCCGGAGGCCTGGCAAGCTATCATGGCAGCCACCAATGCCAATGCTCAGATGATTTTGCAGCTCTTGCAAGAGCGTACTCAAGGGCAAGGCAGTCAAGGAAATCAAGGTCAAGGCAACAACCAGCCGCACTTTGCTACTCTCAGTCAGTTCCTCGCTAATCAGCCGAAGTCTTTCAGTTTCTGTGTCGAGGCTACAGACGCTGACGATTGGCTTGTGGACATCTGCAAGCATTTTGAATGTAGCAATGTCAGACCTGAGGACTTTGTCAAGTTTGCATCGTTTCAACTCAAGGATCAAGCTGCTGAGTGGTACCAGCAATACAAAGATTCCAGAGGAGGTCGTGTCATTACCTAGGATGAGTTCCGCCGAGATTTCAGAGCTCACCACATTCCGAAAAGTGTTGTTGAGAGCAAGCGTGAGGAGTTCCGCAATCTCAAGCAAGGCAACATGTCTGTGTATCAATACAATATCCAGTTCCAGAAACTCGCTCGCTTTGCTAAGCAAGACGTCCCTGATGAAAAGAGTATGATCTATCAATTCAGAGGTGGTCTCAGAGAAGATCTGCAATTAGCTCTTGTGCTTTTTGAGCCAGAAAAGTATGATGAATTCTAAAACATGGCACTGAAGCAAGAAGCTGCCCAGCTCAAATGTGAGGCTTCTAAGAAGAGAATCAGGGATGCAGTTCAGTCTTATTCTTCCTCTCAAGTGGCAGCTAAGCAGCAGAAGTTCTACCTTCCTCCTCCTCCGTTCCGTCAGCCTTATCAGCAGAAGAACTCAGGTGGTCGTGGATCTTCCCACCCGCCCAACCCAGGCTATCAGAACAAGTCTAATTCTCAAGCTCCAAGGTCAAGTGCTCCTTACCACCGTCCGCTCTCAGAGGTGACTTGCAACAAGTGTCAGCAGAAAGGTCACTATGCGAACAAGTGCTTCAACCAAAGACGCCTTCCGCCTCCTCCTCCTGTGAAATCTTCCAGCAATGCAGTGGTCAAGCATAATCCCAAGTCTGCGAAGGTGAACATGATGAATGCAGCTCAAGCAGAGGAATCTTCGATGTGATAATGGGTACTCTCTCGATTAATGATATTCCTGCAAAAGTCTTATTTGATTTGGTGCATTGCATTCTTTCATCTCAAGACCTTTTGTGGCTATGCATGATTTGGTTACTCAAGTTTTGCGAGACCTTTGTCTATTGTTTCTCCGGATAAGGAGATGACTTCTCGAGTTTTGGTTCGAATGTCGGTATCAAGATGGGTGACTATAGATTTCTGGCTAAACCAATTGTTCTTGGTGACTCGGATATTGATCTTATTCTCGGAATGGACTGGCTTTCTCAGCACAAAGCTCAGCTTGATTGTGCTGCCAGGGAAATTCAATTGACTCACTCTTCTAATGATGTGATCATCTATGCCGCTCATGATGAAACCATTCGGTTGTTTTCTCTCAATGAGAAGGGCGAATTGGATGCTATCTCTCAGATTCCAGTCGTTTGTGAGTACCAAGATGTCTTTCCAGAAGAGCTTCCGGGTATGCCTCCTCATCGGCCAGTTGAGTTCGTTATCGATCTTGAGCCTGGCACTGAACCCGTTTGCAAGCGCCCATACAAGCTTGGACCTGATGAGCTGAAGGAATTGAAGAAGCAGCTCGATGAACAAGAGCGTCTGGGTTTGATCAGACCGAGTTCATCTCCTTGGGGTTGTGGTGTTCTTTTTGTCTAGAAGAAGGATGGCACGGACCGACTTTGCGTCGATTACCGTCCATTGAATAAGAAGACAATCAAGAACAAGTATCCACTTCCCAACATCAATGAGCTTTTCGAGCAACTCAAAGGTGCTAAAGTGTTCTCCAAGCTTGACCTTCGTATGGGTTATCATCAAATTCACATTCGTGAACAAGATATTCCCAAGACAGCATTCAGAACAAGCTTTGGTTCTTATGAATATCTGTCATGTCTTTTGGCCTTGTCAATGCTCCTCCAACATTCTCTCGGATGATGAACTTCATATTCAACCCCTACACCAATGAATTCGTCTTGGTCTATCTGGATGATATTTTGGTCTTCTCCAAGAATAAGAAGGATCATGCCAAACATTTGCGATTGGTGCTAGACAAGCTCGAGAATATCAATTCTATGCGAAGTTTTCCAAATGTGAATTTGGCTTGATGAAGTGCTTTATCTTGGTCATATCATCTCCATAAAGGGCATCGCTGTTAATCCCGAGAAGGTGTCCGCAGTTGTGAATTGGGAACCTCCTCGAATGTCAAGCAGCTCCGCAGATTTTCTTGGTCTTGCAAGCTATTGTCAAGATTCGTTGAGAATTTCTCCAAGATTGCAAAGCCTCTTTCCAACCTCCTCGAAGCATGTGAAGTATGTCGGTCTCCGAGTGTGACGTTGCTTTCAATACTCTCAAAGAGAAACTCGTTACAGCTCTGTCTTAACTCCTCTGATGAATCCAAGCCATTTGAAGTTTTCGTGATGCTTCTCTTCAAGGTCTCGGTGCTGTGTTAATGCAAGAGAAGAGAGTTGTGGCCTATACCTCTCGCCAGTTGAAGCCCAACGAAAAGAACTACCCCATCGACGATCTTGAGTTGGCGGCAGTTGTCCATGCATTGATAACGTGGAGACATCTCTTGTTGGGAAGGAAAGTGGACATTTTCACCGATCACAAGAGCCTCAAGTATATCTTCACTCAACCCAACCTCAACCTCAGGCAGACTCGATGGGTTAAAATGATTCAAGAGTACAATCCGAGTATTGAATATACTCCGGGCAAGGCCAATGTGATTGCAGATGCTTTGAGCAGGAAGGCTTACTGCAACAGTTTGATCCTCAAGCCCTTCCAACCGGATCTCTGTGAAGCTTTCCGCAAGCTGAATCTTCAAGTTGTTCCTCAAGGCTTTCTTGCCAACCTCATAGTCTCTCCTACTTTGGAAGATCAGATTCGTGAGGCTCAACTCCTGGATACCATGGTGAAAAAGGTGAAACGTGGTATCGACAAGGGCATTTCAAGTACAAGTGCTTCCACATTGATGACAAAGATACTCTTTTCTTTGAGGACCGGATTGTGGTTCCTAAGGGTGATCTGAGAAAAGTCATTATGAACGAGGCACACAATTCGCTTCTATCCATTCATCATGGAAGTACGAAGATGTACCATGACCTCAAGCAGTCATATTGGTGGACTCGAATGAAGCGAGAAATTGCTCAATTCATGAATGAGTGTGATGTCTGCAGAAGAGTGAAAGCAGAACACCAACGACCAGCTGGTCTCCTCCAACCTCTTGCTATTCCAGAATGGAAGTTTGATCATATTGAAATGGACTTCGTGACTGGATTTCCAAAGTCCAAGCGTGGAAATGATGCTATCTTCGTTGTCATTGACAAGCTTACTAAAGTGGCTCATTTTCTTCCTATCAAAGAATCTATCACAGCAGCTCGGTTGGCGAGCTATATACCTCGAGGATTGTCTCCTTGTACGGCATTCCACAAGTGATCTCTTGAGACCGTGGCAGCATCTTTACCTCCAAGTTTCGGGATTCTTCTCGAAGGCCATGGGCACCAACATTTGTTTCAGCACAGCTTTCCATCCTCAAACAAGTGGCCAAGTCGAGCGAGTTAATCAAATCCTTGAAGATATGCTCGGGGCTTGTGTCATTTCCTTCGGTATGAAGTGGGAAGATTGTCTTCCATATGCGAGTTCTCCTACAACAACAGCTTCCAAGCGAGTTCGGCAAGGCCCCATTCGAAATTCTCTATGGCGAAAGTGCCGTACTCCTCTCAATTGGTGCGAGACAGGTGAACGCCAACTTCTTGGCAATGACTTGATCACGAAGTCGAAGAAATGTGCAAAGTCATTCGTGAGAATCTCAAAGCCGCGCAATCGCACGGAAGAGCTATTATGATGACAAGCACCGTGATGTGGCTTTTGAAATCGGAGACCATGTCTACCTCGCGTCTCTCAATGAAAGGCACTCGTAAACCCGGTATCAAAGGGAAGCTTGCCCCTAGATCGTGGGTCCTTTCAAGATCATTGGCAAAAGAGGCGATCTCGCCTATCAACTTGAGCTCCCGTCCAACTTCGCAAATGTGCACGATGTGTTTCACGTGTCACAGCTTCACGTGCTTCAAGACTCCTGAACGCACTATCAACGAAGAAATTGACCTTCAACAAGATCTCTCTTATCATGAGCACCCGTTGCTATTCTTGAAGAAACCGAGCGCAAGACTCGCAACAAGTCAATCAAATTCCTGAAAGTGAACTGGTCACACCATTCCGACCGTGAAGCCACACAGGAGCGCGAGGATCACCTCTGTTCGAATATCCGGAGTTCTTTCAGTCCTAGATCTGGGGACGAGATCCTCTTGTAGTGGTGGAGTGTTGTAACACCCGGACTTAACTTTCCATATTTGTAACTCCAACTCTTGCCATTTTCGCATTGTGATATGATATTCCCTCCGTGGTTGGGTTCTTCTCCTTTTGCATTTTGTCCATGTCATGCATTTTATATCATGTCATCATGTGCATCGCATTTGCATATGTGTTCGTCTCATGATTCCGAGCATTTTTCCGTTGTCCGTTTTGCAATCCGCACTCCTATGTCCCCGGCGCCCCTTTTACGCTTTTTTCGTGAGCGGTACTAAACTTTCTCGGAATGGACCGAGGTTTGTCAAGTGGCCTTGGTATACCACCGATAGACCACCGGTCAAGTTTCGGTCATTTGGAGCTCGTTTGGTACTCCAACGGTTAACCGCACTCTCGCAAAGGCCTCTTTTAAGTTGCAGCCCAACACCCTCTAAAACAGCCCAATAACCCATCTAATTCACTTCCATGCTCTCCGGCGTTCGATCACGATCCTGTGGGCGAAAACCGCACCTCATTTGGACTCTCCTAGCTCCTCTATGCCTATATATACACCCCCATTCCAAATCCGGATCAAACCCTAGCCTCCTTCTTCCTCCAGCGCGCGGACGCGTCCATCGCCCGCGCCGGACACGTCCGCGCCGCCGCGCCGCCAGCCCTAAGCCGCCACGTGAACTCCTCGCCACCCGCGCCCGGCTGCCCGCCCGAGCCGGGTCGGGCCCCTAAGCCCATCGCCGCGCCCTCATGGCGCCGAGGCGCCTGCTGCCGTCTCCGACGAGCCGCCGCCGCCCGCCGCCCAGCGCCTCCCGCCGGTGGCGCCGCCCGGCACCGGCGCCTCCGGCCGCCCCGCCTCGGCGACCCGCCGCCCGCGCCGCCGCCACGGCCCGCCGCCGCGCCCTCGCCGGCGGCCCGATCCGTGGCGCCTCCCCTTCCTCCGGCGGCCCCGCCCAGCATCTCCTCCTCCGGCGAGCAGCGCCGCCGCTGTTCGGTTCGGGCCCGATCTAGATCGGGAACCCGAGGGTTGACTTTTCCCCCTCAAAATTTCATCTAAGTTTTTATTCCATTGTTTATTTCGTGGCATTTTCAACGCATCATAAGTCTGCACCCGTAGCTCCGTTTCGTGCGTGTAATATGTCAAAATGTTCGCCTCGAAGAGTAGATCATTTCATCTCATTGCATCATTTTCATTTGAGTTCATCTTGATGCCCTAAATGCTGTTAGAAGAAGGCTATGTGATGTTAGTTTCTGTTTCTTAACAGAACATGCACTTTTGTTATTTTTGCTATGATTGATGTGTGCACCCTATGAATTTGAGTCCTACATGTGTTTTGTAATATGCCATGTCATCTTTCCAGGGGTGTATGCCATGTATTTTTGTGATCTATGTGGTGACTAGCACAAGCATGCAAAGTAGGCTTCCTGATGTTGCTGTTTTCAGCCCTGTTTAGCTGATATTTTGATGCCATGTTAACTTGATGCTACCGAGAGATCCATGCATATTTTGAGATACTTCAGTAAGGATGTTTTGAACATATGGTTATGCTCTATCCATCCATACCTTTGTTTGCAATTATGGAGTGCCATAGCTTGAGTCAATCGAGCTCTACTTTTGCTACAAAATGTTTCCTGGCAGATTGTTTACATGTTATTCAATTTTGCTGAGGTTGTTGTGGTTGATCCGTGTATGCTATGATATTGTTCTTGCCATGTATGTCTTCTATGCCATGTCTTCTTGATGTATGTATGCTTAGTTTATCATATAAGGCTCTGTAGTGAGTGCTTTGACCTCTCAAACATGCCTACTTGTTATTTGTTTTTGACATGCCATGTTGCTGAATCTGTTATGAAACTTGCGATATTGACATGTGTGTTACTATATTTTCTGATCCTTTTTGGCTTATGGTCAGTAAGGGACTTTTGTTCTATGCTTTGAGTAGATTCATGCCATGCCTTGTTTTGCTATTATAAGTTCCTGTAGCATGTTGTTTTCTTGCTCTGAACATTGCTACCTGATGTTGTTTTTGCCATGTCCAGCCTGATATTTTTGCACTTTTGCCATGCTTGTTTGAACCTGTTATGGTGTGATTTAGCCGTAGCTCAGTGTTCATATTTTGTCAAGCATCTTGAGTAGATCACTGCCATATACTTTGTTGGTACGTTTGGGTGCAGTAGCTTAATTTCTTGTTGCTTGCTAAGTGGTATCATGCTGTTAATGGCAGATTTATGCCATTCTTGTTTTGCTTGTCATTTGCAAACCGTGCATCCGATTCGGTGATCTTTATATCGATTTCAACGAAATCATCTCATCTTTCAGCGGCATACTTGGTTTGCCAAGTTGATGCCTGGTTCATCATTTTCCTTTCGAGCGCGCGATCGCATTGCATATCACATCTCGCATATCATGTCATGTTTTGCATCATGTTGCTTGTGCATTGCACCGTGATTTATTGTGGTTCCTTTGTTTGTGTTCTTGCTTTGGGTAGAGCCGGAGGCGAGTGCGTGAGCGAGGAACCTGTTGAGAACGCTTACGAGGATCAAGCTTTCGACAACTCGAGAACATTGCGAGCAAGATGACCATACCCTCGAAATCACTTCTACCTTTGCTATGCTAGTTGCTCGCTCTTTTGCTATGCCTATGCTACGATGCCTATCACTTGCTTATCATGCCAACCATATTGCCATGTCAGCCCCTAACCATCCTTTCCTAGCAAACCGTTGATTGGCTATGTTACCGCTTTGCTCAGCCCCTCTTATAGCGTTGCTAGTTGCAGGTGAAGCTGAAGTTTGTTCCTTGTTGGAACATGGAGATGTTGTTCCTATTTTGGAACATGTTTACTTGTTGGGGATATCACAATATATATCTGCTATAATTAATGCATCTATATACTTGGTAAAGGGTGGAAGGCTCGGCCTTATGCCTGGTGTTTTGTTCCACTCTTGCCACCCTAGTTTCCGTCATACCGGTGTTATGTTCCTTGATTTCGCGTTCCTTACACGGTTGGGTGATTTATGGGACCCCCTTGACAGTTCGCTTTGAATAAGACTCGTCCAGCAAGGCCCAACTTTGGTTTTACCATTTGCCACCTAAGCCTTTTCCCCCGGGTTTTCGCGAGCCCGAGGGTCATCTTTATTTTAACCCCCGGACCAGTGCTCCTTGAGTGCTAGCCCGAACTAGAGCCCTGTGCAGCGCCCCTCAAGGAAACTTGAGGTCTGGTTTTAGTTGTATGGACTGCTCATCCGGATGTGCCACGAGAGCGAGATATGTGCAGCTCCTATCGGGATTTGTCGGCACAATCGGGCGGCTTTGCTGGTCTTGTTTTATTGCTGTCGAAATGTCTTGTAGTCCGGGATTCGAGATTGATCGGGTCTTCCGGTAGAAGGAATATCCTTCGTTGACCGTGAGAGCTTATAATGGGCTAAGTTGGGACACCCTGCAGGGTATTATCTTTCAAAGCCGTGCCCGCGGTTATGAGGCAGATGGGAATTTGTTAATGTCCGGTTGTAGAAAACCGAAGTTGATATCAAATAAAATACACCATCAACGCGTGTGTAACCGTGATGGTCTCTTCGGCGGAGTCCGGGAAGTGAACACGGTGTTGGAGTTATGTCGGCGTAAGTAGTTTAGGATCACTTCTTGATCGCTACTAGCTTCTCGTCCGTGCCTTGCTTCTCTTCTCGCTCTCTTTTGCGAATGTAGCCACCATATATGCTAGTCGCTTGCTGCAGCTCCACCTTACAACTCTGTCCTTCCAATAAGCTTAAATAGTCTTGATCTCGGGTGTGAGATTGCTGAGTCCCGTGACTCACAGATTCTACCAAAACAGTTGCGTTGCCGGCGATGCGGTCAGGTGATGCAACCGAGCTCAAGTGGGAGTTCGACGAGGAACGTGGTCGTTACTATGTGTCTTTTCCTGATGATCAGTAGTGGAGCCAGTTGGGACGATCGGGATCTGTGTAGCATTTGGGGTATCTTCTTTTATTTTGGTTCCGTAGTCGGACCTTGAGTGTAAACTGAATGATGGATGTTTATTTATGTCTTGTGTGAAGTGGCATTGTAAGCCAACTATGTATCTCTTTCCCTTATGTTTTACATGGGTTGTGTGAAGATTACCTCACTTGCGACATTGCTTTCAATCTGCACGACAGCTCAAGTCCTCCTCTTCTACACACCTGAAAATTTGCTAAAGAAAAACTAAAGAATGGCCCGAAGCACATGGACAGAAACCACATGCAAAATGGACAGGCCACATGCAGCTCGAGGAAGTAGTATAGTCCCTTCGTCGCTCTGTGAGATCTCCTGACGTAGAAGTTTTGACTCTCCTCTCCTCAAATTTCACTAAAAAATTTAGGATCACGCTGGTATCTTGGAATCGTTCGATGGTTTGTGATGAGAACATTGTTCTTGGTGCCTCCTGACATTTAGGGGTTGTGGCAGTGTCCCGGGGAGTTGAGCTCCGAGGTGTTGTCGTCACAATTTTATCGTTGCAGTTCTGGAATACCTGAGATTTGCCGACATCGAAATCTCTTTTGTACAGTTGTTGGTGAGATAACCCGATAACCAAAGATCGGGCGAGCTCGAGTATTGCCATGACTCGTATAACGGATGTTTTTCAAGGTCAAGTTTTTTATTTTTCCTTCAAGAAATTGTTTTCTTCTTCAACTAAATTTAACCTCTCGACAATAGGGTCGGTTGGAATTTCGGTTCAACAACCTCCTAGATAAATAAAATATATGTCACGTTGGTCGGCTTAATTTTCATAAACAATAAATGAACCAATAGTTATGAAAAGATAATATATACCACATCCGAATCATAGACAGGGGACGAGGGCCGACGGGGCGGATACCAAAACCATCGCACTATATAAGATGCAATAATAAAAGTAAGAAAATAATACAAGTAAGAATATTTTTCCTTTCGAAAGAAGATAAGAACAAGAGGCTCACCACGGTGGTCTGGCGATGAGATCGGCGCGGGTGATCGACGGCGGTGAAGACGGGACGAGGCGTGACGGACCGCTAAACCTAGACAAATATTGAGGAAAATGGAGGTTACAGGTCGAGCTTGAGAGGAGATAACTTAAGTAGTGTGGCTCGGGCATTCCATCGAACACCTTGTGTGCATAGAGGTGAGCTAGAGCACCACCAAGCCCCCCCCCCTCGGCCGAAAAAAAGCAGCAGTGTGCTCTGCTCTTGCGCGAGGGGCTATATATAGGCAGCACCATTAGCCCGGTTGGTGGCATGAGCCGGGACTAAAGGGAAGCCTTTGGTCCCGGTTCATGCCACCAACCGACAACTAGTGGTGGGCCAGGATCCAGACCATTGGTCCCGGTTCGTCCCACCAACCGGGACCAAAAGGTCCGGACGAACCGGGACCAATGGCCCACGTGGCCCGGCCGCCCCCAGGCTCACGAACAGGATAAATGCTCACATTAGTCCCGGTTCTGGATTGAACCAGGACTAATGGGCAAAACAGGCCTCAACGATAGCCCTTTTTCTACTAGTGTGTGTAGCATTTGGGGTATCTTCTTTTATTTTGGTTCCTAGTCGGACCTTGAGTGTAAACTGAATGATGGGTGTTTATTTATGTACTGTGTGAAGTGGCATTGTAAGCCAACTATGTATCTCTTTCCCTATGTTTTACATGGGTTGTGTGAAGATTACCTCACTTGCGACATTGCTTTCAATCTGCACGACAGCTCAAGTCCCTCCTCTTCTACACACCTGAAAATTTGCTAAAGAAAAACTAAAGAATGGCCCAAGCACATGGACAGAAACCACATGCAAAATGGACAGGCCACATGCAGCTCGAGGAAGTAGTATAGGACCAGCCTGAAAAAGCTAAAACACAAATCTTAAGGCCATGACTAATTCCCTTTAAAAATTTGTTCAAGCGTTTCAAATATATTTATGTTTAGAAAAATGTTTACACAATTTTAAAAAAAAGGTTAGTTGAGGTGGACTTGCAACTGGGGCAGTTGAGACAGAAACAACAGCGAGCCCAGCAGCATCAATATTTAAAATTTCTATAAAATTTTCAAACCAGTGAATAAAAATTAAAATTCCAGATTTTTTTAATTTTAAACAAAACTTGAAAATTGGAACATCTGTTGAAATTCTGAAACAAAGTTGATAAAACACAAACATTTCTAAAATTCTAGACTTTTTTGAAAACATGAATTTGTTTGAGTTGGTGAACAAACTTGCCTTATATACAAAATGATATGACTCAAAAGATGTTGCGTGTAGAGAGTGAACTTGCAACGGGACAAAAAGGTTCGCCCCAGCTATGAGTCGGGGTGGACATGCAACTTCGGACAAAAATAGGTCAGGCCCAGTTGTTAGTCGAGGATGGACTTCCAACTAGGAAAGAAAATGTCGGGGCCAGTTGCAAGTCGAGGTGAGATTACAATTAGGAGGAAAAAGTCGGATCCCAATTGCAAGTCGAGGTGGACCTGCAAATAGAAAAAAGGTCAAACCCGGTTGTAGTCGAGGTGGAGTTGCAACTCGGACAAAAAGGTCGGACCCATTGCGAGTGGAGGTGTGGACTTGTAACTATGGCAAAAATGGTCGGGACCCAGCTGCGAGTCGAGGTTGGATTGCAATTGGGGCAAAAAGGTTGGGCTCTATTTGCGAGTAGATTGTGGACTTGCAACCAGAAAAAAGATTGACCCCAGTTGTGAGTCGAGGGTGGACTTGCAATTGGGACAAAAGAAGGTCGGATCTCAGTTGTGAGTCGATGGTGGACTTGCAATTAGGACAAAAGACCAGGGCCCGTTGCGAGTTGAGGTCAACTTGCAACTGGGACAAAAGGGTTGGGACCCATTCTTGAGTCGAGGGTAGACTTGCAATTAGGAAAATAAGTATTGGAGCCTAGTTGTGAGTCGAGGGTGGGATTCCATTGGGAGAAAAAGGCCCAACCCTAGTTGCGAGTTGAGGTGGACTTGCAACTGAGATAAAATGATCGAGCCCGATCGCGAGTCAAGGATGGACTTGCAACCGAGAAAAAATAAGAGAAACTTTAGTCGGGCCCTTGACGGTAAACTTAGAGCGGGCCCGACCATGATAGAACTTCTTTTTCTTGTGTCTTCCAATTCTATGTTGCAATTTAGAAACAACATAGGGAACGGATTGACAGTGGGCAATGATAATGGGTTGGAAAAAGCGGAGCCAAACAAGCCTAGGCCAACAACGTGATACGCGACAAACAAACAGTGACAAGCGAGGCGGAAATAAAGCGCTTGCACAAAAATTACGGAAACTTAATCAAACAATGACAACCTTAGATAAGATTTCATTTTCAAAAGGTGTGAATTTAAATACACTTATAAAATTTAAAAGGCCATGCATTTTAAAAGGTCGGACCCTAGTTTGAGTCGAGGATGAACTTGAAACTGGAACAAAAAGGTCGGACCCTGGTTGCGAGTTAAGGTGGAGTTGCAACTAGAAGAAAAATGGCCGCTCCGATTGTGAGTGGACGGTGGACTTGCAACTGGGGCAAAAAAGGTCGGGCCTAGTTGCGAGTCGAGGTTGGATTGCAATCGGGGAAAAAAAAGGTCGAGCTCTAGTTCTGAGTTGATTGTGGACTTGCAACCATAAAAAGGTGGACCCCAATTGCGAGTCAAGGGGTGGATTTGCATGTGTGAAGAAAATGGTCGGGCCCTAGTTGAGAGTCGGTGGTGGACTTGCAAGTTGGACAAAAAAGGTCGCCTGAGTTATGAGTCGGTGGACTTGCAACTAGGACAAAAAGTGTTGGGCCCAAGTTGCGAGTCGACGGTGGACATAGAACTACGACAAAAAGTTCGGGGCCAAGTTGCATGTCAGCGATGAATTTGCAAGCTGGAACAAAAAGGTCGGGCCCGATTGCGAATCGGCGGACTTGCAACTAGGACAAACAAGGTTGGCCCTAGTTGTGAGTCGAGGTTGGAGTATCAACTAGGATAAAAAGTTTGTCCCTAGTTGCGATCGATGGTGGGCTTGGAACTAGGGCAAGAAATGTCGGATCTCGATGGCGAGTCGAGGTGGGCCTGTAATTAGGAATAAAAATATCATGCCTCAGTTCGGTGTTGAGGGTGAACTTGCAACTAGCACAAAAATGTTGGACCCTCGTTGCAGTCGAGGTGGACTTGCAACCGAGACAAAAAATGTTGGGGCCTAGTTGTGAGTGGAGGGTGAGATTGCGGTTGGGACAAAAAGGACTAACCCCATCTAAGAGTTGTGGGTGGACTTGTAACTAAGACAAAACGATGAGGCCCCAATTCGAGTCAAGGTTCGACTTACAACTAAGAAGAAAATGAGAGAAAAATTAGTCGAGCCCTCGAAGGTAGACTTACAATGGGGTCCGCCCATGATAGGACATCTTTTTCTTGTCTCATACAATTCTATGTCGCAATTTAGAAACAACATATGGAATGGGTTGCTAATGGGATGTGATAATGGAGCGGCAAAAGTGAAGCCAAACATGCCGGCAAACAAAGCGAAAGATAAAGCGCTTGCACAAAAATTATGGAAACTAAATCAAACAATGGCAAACTTACATAAGACATTAGTTCATAAAGTTGTGAATTTAAAATACACTTATGAAATTTAAAAAACAAAATGAAAATGAAAATGAAAAGAGAAGAATAAAACGGGACGAAAAAGTGTGAGAGGTGAAACCAACCAGTGCTATACTGTACACTATATGAGCATAAAAATAGGCCGGTGAAAACGCTCATTGAGTGAGAACTTGAAAACTATGCTCGTGGGCCATCGGATTGCAAATGTATGGTACAGATCAGAGGTGGGAATCCCCAGCCACTTAACCACAGTTTTCCCGATAACCCCTACTAACAGTAACCCTACTTTTCTCCAGCCGCGGCGATTCAACGGCGACTGACTGCGGCGGCGACTCGAAGGACCGCATCTTGGCACTGACCACATGCGCTGGCGGCGCGGCGCTGACCCCACGCAACGACGACCCACAGCGACCTCCGCGACCCGCACTGCACCCGCACGCGGCCGTGGCGCTTCATCCATACGACAGCGACCCGGCGCTGCCTCCACACGAGACACGAGGGAGACCGAGCAGCCGCAGCGCTGCATCCATTCGACGGCAACCCGACAGCTTGCTTGCCCTTCAAAACTGCTCCCCGAGAATGTTTTGTTGTAACTGAATCCATTTGACAAAGAAATTCCTGATGTTTTGCTGTAACTGAATGAATGTAGATGTATAGACAAATCCTACTTCTTTTGCTGCACGTGAATCGGTGTGGATCTACAAAAATATTTGAATGAATGATGTACAAGAAATCTTTTCTGTCATTTCATTGACATGGATGACACAAAAGGATTCAATTTCAGAGTACTGGTGCACTGAATTTCATGTGCTGATGTTATCTCTCTATATTTGTACTTCCACTGATGCCAAATATGTACTGGTAGTATTCAGAAAACTGAAATTCATGAGATAACATTCAGACAGCTACAAGTGACAAGCCATGTATATACTGGTGGTTAACATCCGCAGTCTTGCTAAATTCAGAGTTGACAAAGCCATCTGCTACAACCAACAGGAATCGGAATTAACCAATGAACCTCTTGTGGCTTATTACCCCGTCTAATTGTAGCTAGTAAAAGGAACAGTTTGCCATGAGAAACAACATTCCTGCACAACTATTCAGAGATACAAGGCCATCTAAAATGCATCCAACAAGTCAGCTTCAGTACAAATATACAGATACAAAATATTCAGGCATGATTTCAACATCACTTCTATACAGTAAACTGGAGCGAACAACATGCCGTGAGAAACAAGATTCTTGCACTGCGAATCAAAATTCCACCATGACCATTTTGATGAATATTCAGACAAAAATATTCCCAAGAACTAACATATTCAGTAATACACTTGGACTGAATTATGTGCTTGTATTATGAAAATTTTGTCTTGCACAAATTCTCAGATTACATCATTGGACCACCGTTCAGTCTGAATAAAGAGAATGAACAATGCTTTCACGTTGAGTGACAACACCTCAGAAGATCAACATTGCATTCAGAAATTTCGTCTCCACAACAAATCTGCTAAATTTTGTTGGAAGGGGGCACGGAAGAATCAAGCTTTGAAGGAGCAACAGCCCATTCCACCGCAGGTGGAAATCCTTCGGCGAGGTGCACGCCTACATCGGCGCCGTTGGTAGGCCCGCCGGCTATCGCCGTCCGTAGCATCCACCCGGCGGCAGCGCCATGGGGGACGGCTTCGTCGTTTGTCGTCGCGGTGGGGACGGCTTCGTCGTTTGTCGTCGCGGTGGGGACGGCTTCGTCGTCTGTCTTCGCGGTGGGAACGGCTCGTCTCCGCCGTAGGTCGTCGCGGTAGGGGAGGCCCCGTCATCGGCCGTCGCGGTGGGGGACGGCAGCAGCTCCATGGTCCTCGCTGTGCGCGACAATGGATAAGGCGAAAGGATTTCCTACCCCGTGAGTAAGACAGGGGTTATATGAAAAATAGCCATAAGTGGCTGGTTAGCAAACCCACCTCTCATATGTGCCATGTGTTAAAGATCCTTCCAGATTTTCATCGAATCAGCATTTTCACTAGATACTTCGCCTAAAGGTAAAGATCAGGCAAGACCATAAAGGGACAAATCAGGTAGGAGTTTACCCCGATTCGGCTTCCTCGAAGAAGAACTCGAGCCTATCCATGGCGATCCGTCGACGCCCAGCTGCCGCCGCAAGAGGATGAATGGTCGGCAAGGCAGAGAAACTTGCTCTATGTCGAAGTAATTGCAAAGCTATCTGCAGCAATGGGCGGGCCCATCGAAAGATTATTAATTACCCACCAGCCCGAGCGCACCTGTGCGATGTCCAATCAGCCAAGTTTCTAGTGAAATCCTTTGGTTTGTAGGAATGTCATAAAAACTCTATAGGATAGGATTGGCAAAGGAAAATTTCCTTTGAAGCCCTTTGGTTTGTAGGAATGAGTTCCTATTCCTATGTAGGATAGAAATCAATCCTTCACATTTTGAAGGAAAAAAATATTAACTAAGACTCAATGAAAAATTCCTATCCTATGCATCAAATGACATCTCCTTCTCTATAGGAATTGAGATGCATGTCATCTCACTTTCTATGATTTTCTTATTCCTATAACATTCCTATCCTATGAACCAAAGGAGGCCTTAATGTGCATACAAAAGTCACCGGACGATTGGCCGTGTATAAACACAGCACTGGAGGCCATGACACTGATGTATTGCAAATTTAATAGCGTGTGTATAAGAAAATGGAAACTAAACAGCACACATCACAGCGCTATTACACATGGCACAGATTTCGGCCTGCATGGTGCGCGGTCACCAAAACGCCTCTCTCTAATTTCAATATGATATAAGAGCATGGTTAATAGAAGAGCCGACTACTTATGCCATGTCACTTATAGCCTTTGTAGAAAAAATCTCATATAATAAGGCTGGCTGTAAGTTGACTGTAACAATTAATGTTTGCATGCACGGGTAAGAAGACAAGGGAGGAGAAGGCAGCGGCAGCCTTTAGCGCTTTACAATGGCTGCATGCATTCTTTTATCTCGTATGCAATGCTATAGCCCGGCGATTGTTGAAGCGCCGGCTCCCTTCTCTTTCTTCACTTCCTCTCCTCCAGCTAGTACTTTTGCTGACATGGACTGCTTATAGCCTGCTGACTCAAGCCTATTATATTTGCTCTAAAAGTAAGACAATAGGTATAAAAACCTAGTTAGCAGCGTGTGACAGGACGAGAACGCTACTAAGTCTAGACCTAGCAGCGTGTTGACTATAGCAAACGCTGCTAGTTGTGCATTAAGATTAAATTCTCTAAAAACATGAGAATAGCCCAAAAAATACAAAAATTGGGCATTTAATTAGAAAAATGATCTCTAACATTAACACAAACTTGTATGGTCACAGGAAAATAAAACTACACCCTACCTCTCTCAAAAATTGAGCTCTCTCTCCTCTCATCGCCGGCCTTGACGTCCTCCTGGTGTGGCGTCCCATGGGGTCAATCTGACCATCTAACGGATCCGTCCAGCTGCCGTCCTCGCCCCCCCTCGTCTCCACACACGCATGCGCCGGAGTATCGCTGTCGTCGGTCATCGTGCCAGGTATGCTTTATGGCCCATCCATTTGTACATGCATGCACAATATATGTAGCTAGGTTTAGTTGTATTCTATATGGATTAGTTAGTTTATTCGTATTGAGGAAATTAGAGCACCCCATCCGTGATTCTAGCTTTAGGTAAGAGCAGAGGACCAAAAGATCCCTATATGTTTTCTCGAAAGGCAATGTAGACAGTCGATCTCACAGGCACCTTTTGTATAAAAGAACATTTCAGTATGGATGATAATTCCTAATGAAAACATGCCTTTAAGAGACTCATAGGATGCAAAAAAGCATCTAAGAGATGACTAGAAGGCTCGGTAGGCCCTGCATTTCCATATGAGCAATCCGCTTACAGTTGGCAAAATCAACCATTAGCCCCTACATAGAGTAGCGTCTCATTTGAAATTGCTTGCACTAGTAGCTAGAGCTAAACAGTTGCACGCAATTCATTCTTATTGAAATTTGAATGAGACTGGAACTATCACCAAAGTAATTAAGTTACACGCTGAGCTGTTGTCGATACTCTTAGTAATATGAATCGTGGAGTACAATCAATTCTGAAGGAAACTGGATCGAGTGACTCGGATGAAATGCCCAACCAAGTGCATGAACATCTATTTCAGCGCCTCTGAAGTAGGCATGTTGTCGATGCCGGAAGAGGCCACTAAATTCCATCTCGCGGAACTAGCTCATAGAGGGTTCAACCAATAGAAATGGAATAATAATAGGTGGAAAATGGAGGGAAATTTTGGGTGAGAGGGGAGCATATTTCTGCCGCCAGTGCCTCGTCAGCCGCCACACTTTGGTCGCTCGCGTGCGGGAGATGGAGAGTAACAATTTTTTTTCTTGAGGATAGTAGGTGGAGAGGACTATTGCGTGAGCGAAATGAGAGAAGACGTGCTGGGGAGAAGAGACCTGACTCTTTTTCATAATCGCCAATAAAACTAGAGCAGCAGATCACTTCTCTAGACTGCAAGCAACTAAGCATCATACCAGACAGCCAAGAACTGACAAAGCCACAAATCAGAAATACAATCTGAATAAGAAATTAGAACATTGTTCATTATTCATAATCCATGTGAATCAACATTGAAATAGAGAAAAGGACAGAGGGGAGGAAGCATCTACATTGGTCGATTCAGTGATGAGGGAGGCGGTGTTTGGAGTCACGACATGCCGTCGGTGATGCAGACCGTAGAACGAGGAGGAGGCCGGTTGTGGTCGTGGGCATCCGATGTCGTCGTGGGCCTCGTGGCTGCACTCCGGCAGCCGAGGAAGCTAAACTGCGTCGATGAAGTGTGGGCTCTTGAGTCGACGCGTGACAACATCGATGGATAATGCAGCCTCCACCTCCAGCTTACTCCTCACGGTGGCCCGGAGAAGGATCGATAGCGGAACTAGGTGTAGGTGCCGGTGGTGGGGCGCGGCTAGTTTTTGGGGAGTTGGGGACTTGGGGCGAATGGGATTTGGGAGAATTAGGTTGGCGGTTGGGGACTAGGGTGCAGGGGGTTGGGGCGCGGGATATTGGGCTGGGGCTCTGGGTCTTCTCTAAGCGCGTAGGTCATCGGGATTTTATTGGCTCTAGAATTTTTCGGCTATTCGGTACCGGGCCTTATACTCAATTACCGAATAAATTCTGGGTTTTCAGATCTGCTACCTGATATAATGATCGCGTTTTTCGGGTTCGGTTTGGGCTATCTGGCTAGGTTTTGACAAAAAAATGAAGTAAACCATTTTAAGGGTAATATTTTAGAAGTAAACCATTTTAAGGATTGGCTAGAGTTGCCCTAAGCATGTGCCTAAATTTGTCTTCTAGAGCCCAATTCTTAAGATAAAATGTAATCTTTTAGATTGTGCACCTTGCAAATTTGTAAAGGCATACTATTATCTAGAATGAACCTAGCACTAGTAGAAAAAGGGCCTAATGTGAAGCACATTAGTCCCGATTTGTAACTGAACCGGCACTAATGTGCTCATTAGTGCCGGTTCCAACAACAAGGCGGCAATCATTAGTACCGGTTCGTGGCGAACCTTTAGTACCAGTTCGTGCCACGAACCGGTACTAAAGACGTGGTGGCAGGCTTGTGTCGGGCTGGGGCCCCACCAGCACGTTTAGTACCGTTGGTTATATGAACCGGGATTAGAGATGCACCTTTAGTCCCGGTTCGTATAACCAACCGGTACTAAAGGTCATCCTATATAAACCCCTTCGTCGAGCCTGAGCACTTTGTTCTTCCCCTTTCCCCTCTCCTCTGTTTTCTTCCTCTTCCTCTCGAGCTCACACTCCACTTTTGCCAAAATTTGTGAAGATTTGAAGGCACCCCATCCATCGAAGTGATGACAAAGGTTAGCAACTTTGTCCTTTCATCTCTCATTGCTAGATTAGCTCTTGCAATGCTCTATAAGTATAGTGATTTGTGGGTTTTATTTTGGGAGGAATTATATGTGGTAGTATTTGATTTATATGCAATTTGAGGTCAAAATAACTCTTAGTTTGCATATGTAGGTGTGGTTTACTTAGTGCCTTCCCGGCTCCGTCCTAACCACCGTCGATCGCCCGCACCACCTTGTGGTGAGCCTCTTGTTCTTATCCTTTTATATATAAAAAAATCATGTTTGTGTGATTTAGATATATAGTTACTCGTATAATTATCTTACCCGTACATTGTTTGTTATACATAGTGCCATGGTTTTGATATCTGTCCCCGTCGGCCCTTGTCCGGGTTATGATTCGGATGTGGTATATTCTCTTTTATAACTATTTGTTGCATTTCGTGTTTATGAAAAATTATGCCCATCAAGTTGACATAGATATTTTTATCTAGGAGGTATGTGAACCGGAAATTCCAACCGACCCTATTGTCGAGAGGTTAAATTTAGTTGAAAGAGAAAACGATTATTTGAAAGAAAAATTGAAAAGAATTGAGGGGGAGAAGATGGAATTGGAGTTGCATGTTGCCGATGTCGTTGATGATCACAAGATCAAGATGGAGAAAATGCGCTTGAAGATTAGAAGATTAGAAAATATGCCATTGATAGTGAGGCTTGGTTTCATTATGCTGTTGGATCAATTGTTACCTTAGTTGCGATCTTGATCGCATTTGTTGTTGCATTTAAATGCTTTAGCTAGAGAGTTATTTGTATGTCCGTTTTATAAGAATAAGTGTTGTATGAACTTTATGTATGAACTTGTATTAATTTGGTCTATTCGGTATTGTGTAATGAAGATGAGCCGCAATGGATGTACGATGACTCATGCTCTCCCAGTTCATTAATGGCGTGCATACTTTTTTGCTTGCGGCTGAGGCAAACAAGCGGCGGATGGTTTTATGCCTTGTCCATGTGCCGCTATAAGAATGATCAGAATTACTCTAAGTTAAGAACCATTCACGTCCACATGTTTGAGTTCGGTTTCATGCCCCACTATAATGTTTGGACCAAGCACGGAGAAAGAGGGGTTATGATGGAAGACAATGAAGAATAAGAGGACGACGACAGCTATCCTGGCCATGGGTTCCCTGAATACGATGGTACAACAATGGGGGAAGAAGCTGAGCCGGCAATGTGGAAAGAAGCTGAAGAAGGGCATCAGATGAGCCCGTTGATGATCTAGGTCGGGCCTTTGCCGATGCAAAGAGAAACTGTGCAAGTGAAAAGGAGAAGAATAAGTTGCAGCGCATGTTAGAGGATCACAAGAAAATGTTGTACCCAATTGCGAAGGTTGACAAGAAAAAGCTGGGCACCACACTGGAATTGCTGCAATAGAAGGCAGAGAATGGTGTATCGACAAGGGATTTGAAAAGTTGCTGATAATGTTAAAGAAGATGCTTCCAAAGGACAACGAATTGCCCGAGAGTACGTCTGAAGCAAAGAAGGTTGTCGCCCTCTAGGGTTAGAGGTGCGAAGATGCATGCATTCCTAATGACTGCATCCTCTACCGTGGTGAGTACGAGGATTTGAACGCGTGCCCGGTATGTGGTGCATTGCGCTATAAGATCAGCCGCGATGACCCTGGTGATGTCGAGGGCGAGCGCCCCAAGAAGAAGATTCCTGCCAAGGTGATGTGGTATGCTCCTATAATACCACGGTTGAAACGTTTGTTCCAAAACAAAGAGCATGCCAAGTCGATGCGATGGCACAAAGAAGACCATAAGAAAGACGGGAAGTTGAGAGTACCCGCTGACGGGTCGCAGTGGAGAAAAATCGAGAGAAAGTACAGGGAGGACTTTGCAGGTTACGCAAGGAACGTATGGTTTGGTCTAAGCGCAGATGACATTAATCCTTTTGGTGAGCAGAGCAGCAACCATAGCACCTGGCCTGTGACTCCATGTATGTATAACCTTCCTCCTTGGTTGTGCATGAGGCGGAAGTTCATTATGATGTCAGTGCTCATCCAAGGCCCTAAGCAACATGGCAACAACATTGATGTCTACCTAATGCCATTAGTTGAAGAACTCTTACAGCTATGGAATGAAAAAGGTGTATGTGCGTGGGATGAGCACAAACAGGAAGAATTTGACCTACATGCGTTGTTGTTCATGACCATGAATGATTGGCCTGCTCTCGGTAACCTTTCGTGACAGACAAATAAGGGATGCCATGTATGCACGCACTGTTTGGATGATACCGACAGTATATATTTGGATAATTGTAGGAAGAATGTGTACCTAGGACATCGTCGATTTCTTCCGAGCAGGCATCCCGTAAGAAAGAAAGGCAAGCATTTGAAGGTGAGGCAGATTACGGACAAAGCCTCGCCACCATACTGGTGATTATGTACATGATATGGTGAAGGATTTGAAGGTAATCTTTGGAAAGGGTCCTGGCGGACAATCGGTTCGAATGACGCGACGAGCGCGCACCCATGTGGAAGAAGAAATCTATATTTTGGGACCTGCCCTATTGGAAAGATCTAGAGGTCCGCTCTGCAATCGACATGATGCACGTGATGAAGAATCTTTGCGTGACCCTGCTTGGCCTCTTGGGCGTGTATGGGAAGACAAAAGGTACACGGAGGCACGGAGGACCAACAACGTATGCACAAAAAAGACTGAAGGAAATATGCCCTAGAGGCAATAATAAAGTTATTATTATTTCCTTATTTCATGATAAATGTTTATTATTCATGCTAGAATTGTATTAACGGAAACATAATACATGTGTGAATACATAGACAAACAAAGTCACTAGTATGCCTCTACTTAACTAGCTTGTTAATCAAAGATGGTTAAGTTTCCTAAACCATAGACATGAGTTGTCATTTGGTAACGGGATCACATCATTAGGAGAATGATGTGATTGACCTGACCCATTCCGTTAGCTTAGCACTTTGTCGTTTTAGTTTACTGTTATTGCTTTCTTCATGACTTATACATGTTCCTATGACTATGAGATTATGCAACTCCCGATTACGGAGGAACACTTTGTGTGCTACTAAGCGCCACAACGTAATGGGTGATTATAAATGTGCTCTACAGGTGTCTCCGATGGTACTTGTTGATTTGGCATAGATCAAGATTAGGATTTGTCACTCCGATTGTCGGAGAGGTATCTCTGGGCCCTCTCGGTAATGCACATCACTATAAGCCTTGCAAGCAATGTGACTAATGAGTTAATTACGGATGATGCATTACGGAACGAGTAAAGAGACTTGCCGGTAACGAGATTGAGCTAGGTATTGAGATAACGATGATCGAATCTCGGGCAAGTAACATACCGATGACAAAGGGAACGACGTATGTTGTTGTGCGGTTTGACCGATAAAGATCTTCGTAGAATATGTAGGAGCCAATATGAGCATCCAGGTTCCGCTATTAGTTATTGACCGGAGACTTGTCTCAGTCATGTCTACATAGTTCTCGAACCCGTAGGGTCCATGCACGCTTAATGTTCGGTGACGATCGATATTATGAGTTTTGTGTTTTGATGAACCGAAGGTAGTTGGGAGCTCGGATATGATCACGGACATGACGAGGAGTCTCGAAATGGCCGAGACGTAAATATCGATATATTGGAAGCCTATATTTGGACATCGGAATGGTTCGGGTGAAATCGGGATTTATCGAGTACCGGAGGTTACAGAACCCCGGTAATTGTATGGGCCTTAATGGGCCATAGTGAGAGAGAGAGAGAGGATGCAAGGGCCAGCCACGCCGCCTCTTCCCTCTGGTCCGAATTGGACTAGGAGGCGGCGCCTCTTCCTTCCTCTCTCCCCTTCCTTCTCTCCTAGTCCAACTAGGGACGGGGAATCCTACTCCGGTGGGAGTAGGACTCCTCTAGGCGCGCCATAGGGCCGCCCTCTCCCCTCCTCTACTCCTTTATATACGTGGCGGGGGCACCCCATAGACACACAAGTTGATCATTGATCTCTCTTAGCGTGTCACGGTGCCCCCTCCACCATAATCCACCTCGGTCATATCGTAGCGGTGCTTAGGCAAAGCCCTGCATCGGTAGCATCATCATCATTGTCATCACACCGTCGGCCGACGGAACTCTCCTCAAGCTCTCTTTGGATCGTGAGTTTGCGGGACGCCGCCGAGCTGAGCGTGTGCAGTCCGCGGAGGTGCCGTAACCCGCATGGGATCGGTCGATCGTGAAGACGACGACTACATAAACCGCGTTGTCATAACGCTTCGCTTCGGTCTACAAGGGTGCGAGGCGACACTCTACCCTCTCGTTGCTATGCATCACCATGATCTTGCGTGTGCGTAGGAAATTTTTGAAATTACTACGTTCCCCAACAAAGGCGTTATACATCAGGGTCATGCCAGCTACACTCTTACCAAAAAAGAGAAGGAAATCTTCTTTGAATTCCTACCGGTATGAAGGTACCGTCGGCTTCTAAATCGGATATAAAGGAATAATAAATATGGCAGAGAAAAGTTCCAGAACCTAAAGTTTCATGACTGCCTGCGTGATTATGATGCAACCGCTTCCGGTTGCATTGAGGGGCTTCTACCGAGAAAATGTTCGATTAGCCATTGTGAAGCTATGTGCATTCCTTAATGCAATCTCTCAGAAGGTAATCAATCCAGAAATCATACCAAGGTTAGAGAATGATTTGGTGCAATGTCTTGTCAGTTTTGAGTTGGTGTTCCCACCATCCTTTTTCAAAATCATGACGCACGCCCTAGTTCACCTATCTTGAAGAGATTAACGTTCGGGTCCTGTATTTCTACACAATATGTTCCCCTTTGAGAGGTTCATGGGAGTCTTAAAGAAATATGTTCATAACCGTACTAGGCCAGAAGGAAGCATCTCCAAGGGCCATGAAAATGAGGAGGTCATTGAGTTTTGTATTGACTTTATTCCTGACCTTAAGCCGATTGGTGTTCTGAATCATGCATAAGGCAGACTAGGTGGAAATGGCACGCTAGGACCAAAATAAATAATATGGATGGATGGGCACTCTCTCACTCAAGCACACTACATAGTTCCACAAAATTGCGCCTTGGTGGCTCAGTATATGGAGGAACACAACAATTTTCTACGCCCAAACACCTGTGGCAGTCTGGCATTGGATTACACGTGGACAAACGGGACTTTCATCGGTTGGTTGCAAACAAGTGCCATGCATGACGCCATTGTTGAAGATGACCTGTACTTGCTGTCCCAGTTACCATCTTGAATATAATGACTTTCAAAGAGTACGAGATAAATGGGAATACATTTTACACAATCGCCCAAAATAAGAAGAGTACCAACCAAAACAGTGGTGTCCGCTTTGATGCAGCAACCAAGAGGAAAAGGACACATATTATGGTTACATAGAGGACATATGGGAACTCGACTATGGACGTGGTTTGAAGGTCCCTTTGTTTGGTGCAAATGGGTCAGTATGACACGAGGCGGGTAACGGAAGACCCGCGATGACGGAATGACAACAGTGGATCTCAATAATCTTGCGCAGACGAACCATTCGTCCTAGCCAATGATGTGGCGCAGGTTTTCTATGTGAAGGACATGTCTACCAAGCCGAGAAAAGAAAAGATAAGGAAGCGAATACATCATATGATGAGCTAAAGCGCCACATGGTTCTTTCGGGGAAAAGAAACATCGTGGGAGTCGATGACAAGACAGACATGTCGGAAGATTATGAAAAGTTTGATGAAATTGCTCCATTCACAGTGAATATTGACCCGAGCATCCAGTTAAATGATGAAGATTGTCCATGGTTACGGCGGAAAGGGACACACGCTGAAGAAAAGGTTTCACACCCAAAGATCCTACTCGGGATGTGATTGGCTTCACTGTCATCATCACTTTCTTCTCTAGCGAAGTTTCGGACTTGTATATCTGGAAAGTCCCACTTTGGACAAACCGTAGGGAATCTTTGTAATAGTTAGGGTGCTGATGTGTTTTGGCATTTGAAACGTGTATTTTTGTGCTTCGGACAAGCGTGTACTTTTCGACTTCATTTGCTAATTTTCAACTCATTTACTGATTTTGTTAGAGCTAAATGACCCTGAAATTGAAAAGCAGTAGAAATGAACTCTGAAAAGGTTGAAAGTTGGCATGGTATCATCATTTCACCCACATAGCATGTGCAAAAAAGTTGAGAGGGTTACGGCAAAAACTGGATGCACTTCGTGTACAAAATGGACAATCTCTTTCAAGTATCGTGGTTTGGACGAAAACTCATCATTACAAAGGCAATTCATTTTTTAATTTATTTCAACTCCAGACTTTTTGTGCGTTCAATATGCACCATTCAAAGCCACGTCATCAACTTTCAACCCTTTCTGACATCATTTGCTATTTTTCATGCATTTACTGATTTTTTTGAGCTAAATGACCCTGAAATTGAAAAGGAGTACAAATGAACTCTGAAAAGGTTGAAAGTTGGCATGGTATCATCATTTCACCCACATAGCATGTGCAAAAATGTTGAGAGGGTTACGATAAAAACCGGATGCACTTCGCGTACAAAATGGACAATCTCTTTCAAGTATCGAGGGTTTGGACGAAAACTCATCATTACAAAGGCAATTGATTTTTAAATAACCTAAGTATTACCAAATTGAATATAATGATAAAACACACTAATATTAAACATAAGAATCACTAAAAAATCTATTTTAAAGTTAAGTTATTCATAAACTAGTGATTCACACAAATTTCAAATAATTCAAATTTAAACTATTCAAATTTGAAAACTCTGGCACTAGCAGAAAGTTTGTAATTTTTGTACCTAAAGCAAAAATATTCACAAAGAAACTCTAAAACAAAAACAACTCAGAAATAAATAAAAGAAAATAAATAAAACAGAAAAGAAAAAACTAAATAAAAAGCCGCCCTTTGGGCCACAATGCCTGCATCGACTAGAAACCCAACTCAGAGCAGGATGCAGGCCCGCAAGCAAAAAGAGGCCACAGGCAGCGGCAGAGTTAGGCCCGAAGCCTGCCATAGAGAAGAGTTAGAGACAGCGATCGCGTCGGGGCTTTAAGCAGTGCGGCGCCCTCGGCTAGCGAGGTGGAACTAAACTTGCTCAAGACTGCACTTGCGCCAAGCGCACCCCTTTAGTACCGGTTGGTGGCTACAGCCGGTACTAAAGGGTAACCTTTAATACAGTTAGAGCCACTAGATGATTAGATGTATATAGAAAAAGTTAAGGAATTTGGTACTTTTAGTTTTTGTACTTTTAGTTATAGAAATGTTAGATGAATTTTAGATATATAAATGTTAATTATATATATAAATGTTAATTAGAAATGTTATATTTTTAGTTTTTATCGTGAACAATGCTCGCCCGCCGACGTCCCGCTTCAGAGGAGTCATGTCCGGACTGGCTCTGCGGGGTGGCGATGGGAAGTGCTACCTTGTGGGTGCGCCGCTTGGTGAGAACCGGCCCCGGTCCCGTCGTCGACCGGAGCTCCTTTGGTGGCGTTCGCGTGGGCCACTTCGGTGCAGAGGAGACGGCCCCGCCGGAGGTGGTACGTCGTCGTGTCGAGGAGGAGGGCGAGCACGTCCGTCGCTACATGGCTGCTATGGACGTCGGGTTCTCCAATACCTGGCAGGTTCTTGGGAATCTCACCCGAGCCATGATCTGTGATGGTTCCTTCTCTTTGGGTGTCCACCTTGGCGCCTCGGAAACATGGCGAACTAGATTATTCGATAGTATTCTATCTATATTAGCTAGCTAGCTAGTGATGTATTCTATAATATTCGAGACAATGTATTCGAGATTATATATATTATGCGATAATATTCGAGATGATGTATTCGATATTATTCGATGATGGAGGAGGATAAGAAGAGGAAGCTGGAGGAGGAGCAGAGGAAGCAGGAAGCGTAACGCCTTAAAGGCCTAGAATCAGCGCACGCGCAGTTGGCACTCAATTCCAGCGGCGGCAGCAGATCGACTCACTTAGCCAAGAAAGGGGTCTCAGCAGCGGCAGCAGCTAGCAGATGATCCAACATGGATAACACCGTCCCATCCATGTCGAGAAGCAGCGTGGGTTCCGCCGAAGCGAGGCACGGCTGGATAGATACCATGTGGATGACATCATGGAGAACACTAATTGTGAGCTACACTTCAAAATGAAGAACATATCCATGAAGGTGGCGGACGCCGTTGCTTATACAAATCCCCTTGAAGCAACCTTCCATTGCAACCCGATTCCAGCTGGCTATGCTCGTGTCGTGGTTGATGAAGTGGTGGACCAATATTCGAGGCTAGAGCTTGACATTCCTAGAGGTGACGAGGAGCGCACTCTGGGAGAGGCCATACATCGTATCATCCTATAGAGAAAGGATTGCATCAACTTTCCAAGGCCACGTACACCACGTCAGCCGACTCCTCCTCAAGTCCGCCATCGCCTCAAGAGAGTCCTGCTCCTTCAAGTCCTCCAAGTCATCAGCCACCGCCTCAAGAGAGTCCTGCTCCTTCAAGTCCTGCTCAGCAACAGCGGAAGAGAGCCACCGCAGCTATGGTGCGTGGCGGTACAAGTCAAGGTACAGGAGGTACAGGAGGCAAGCGATTTCAATTTGGTCCAAGCTCACACCTCTTCCGAAGAGGCCTTACGACCTAACTCCGGAGGAAAACGAAGCCGAAGTGCGAGCCCAATTGGACGCCCATTTTGGACCGGAACCGCCACCGCCGCCAAAGGAGAAAGTGCATGAGCATGTCGTTGACCACTTTATTCAGTATGGCTAAAGCACCAGCTCCTAAGCCTGTTGACTCGGACTATGAGCGCCAAATCAGGAAGGCATGAAGGAAATATGCCCTAGAGGCAATAATAATGTTATTATTTATTTCCTTATATCATGATAAATGTTTATTATTCATGCTGGAATTGTATTAACCGGAAACATAATACATGTGTGAATACATAAACCTACAGAGTGTCACTAGTATGCCTCTACTTGACTAGCTCGTTAATCAAAGATGGTTATGTTTCCTAACCATGAACAAGGAGTTGTTATTTGATTAACGGGATCACATCATTGGTTGAATGATCTGATTGACATGACCCATTCCATTAGCATAGCACCTGATCGTATAGTTTGTTGCTAGTGCTTTTCTTCATGACTTATACATGTTCCTATGACTATGAGATTATGCAACTCCGCTTGCCCGAGGAACACTTTGGGTGCTACCAAGCGTCACAACGTAATCGGGTGATTATAAAGGTACATTACAGGTGTCTCCGAAGGTACATGTTGGGTTGGCATATTTCGAGATTAGGATTTGTCACTCCGATTGTCGGAGAGGTATCTCTGGGCCCTCTCGGTAATGCACATCACATAAGCCTTGCAAGCATTGCAACTAAATGTGTTAGTTGTGAGATGATGTATTACGGAACGAGAAAAGAGACTTGCCAAGAACGAGATTGAACTAGGTATTGGATACCGACGATCGAATCTCGGGCAAGTAACATACCGATGACAAAGGGAACAACGATGTTGTTATGCGGTCGACCGATAAAGATCTTCGTAGAATATGTAGGAGCCAATATGGGCATCCAGGTCCCGCTATTGGTTATTGACCGAGAGGTGTCTCGGTCATGTCTACATAGTTCTCGAACCCGTAGGGTCCGCACGCTTAACGCTTCGATGGCGGTTATTATGAGTTTATATGATATTGATGTACGAAGGTTGTTCGAGTCCCGGATGAAATCACGGACATGACGAGGAGTCTCGAAATGGTCGAGACATAAAGATTGATATATTGGAAGCCTATGTTTGGACTCGGAATCACTCCGGGTGAAATTGGGAATTTTATCGAGTACCGGAGGTTACCGGAACCTCCGGGGGTCAATGGGCCTTGATGGGCCTTAGTGGAAAGGAGGAAAGGGGCCCAAGTGCTGGCGCACCTTCCCCTTCCCTAGTCCTATTAGGACTAGGAGAAGGGGTGGCGCCCTCTCCCTTCCCACTTGGCCAATCCTAGTTGGACTAGGATTGGGGGGAATCCTACTCCCGGTGGGAGTAGGACTCCCAGCGCAGCCCTTGGTGGCCGGCCAGCCCTCCCTTCCCTCCTTTATATACAGGGCAGAGGGCACCCCATGACACACAAGTTGATCATTGAGATCGTTCCTTAGCGTGCAGCGGTGCCCCTTCCACCAAACTACACCTCGAATATACCGTTGCGGAGCTTAAGCGAAGCCCTGCGCCGGTGGAACATCATCATCGCCACCACGCCGTCAGGTCTTGTGAAACTCTCCTCAACACTCGGCTGGATCGGAGTTCGAGGGACGCCATCGAGCTGAACGTGTGCAGAACTTCGGAGGTGCCGACGTTCGGTACTTGGATCGGTTGGATCGGGAAGAAGTACGACTACTTCCTCTACGTTGCGTCAACGCTTCCGCTGCTAGTCTACGAGGGTATGTAGACAACACTCTCATCTCGTTGCTATGCATCACCATGGTCTTGCGTGATCGTAGGAAAATTTTTGAAATTACTACGTTCCCCAACGGTGGCATCGAGCCTGGTTTTATGCGTTGATGTCATGTGCACGAGTAGAACACAAGTGAGTTGTGGACGATACAAATCATACTGCCTACCAGCATGTCATACTTTGGTTCAGCGGTATTGTGAGATGAAGCGGCCGGACCGACATTACGCCAGACGCTTACGCGAGACTGGTTTCACCGCCCGAGCACTCGTTGCTTAAAGGTGACCGGCGGGTGTCTGTCTCTCTCACTTTAGTTGAATCGAGTGTGGCTACGCCCGGTCCTTGAGAAGGTTAAACGGAGTCTATTTGACGAAGTATCGTTGTGGTTTTGATGCGAGGTAAGAACGGTTCTTGCTCAGCCCGTAGCAGCCACGTAAAACTTGCAACAACAAAGTAGAGGACGCCTAACTTGTTTTTGCAGGGCATGTTGTGATGTGATATGGTCAAGACATGATGCTGAATTTTATTGTATGAGATGATCATGTTTTGTAACCGAAGTTATCGGCAATCGGCAGGAGCCATATGGTTGTCGCTTATTGTATGAAATGCAATCGCCTGTAATGCTTTACTTTATCACTAAGCGGTAGCGATAGTCGAGAAGCATAAGATTGGCGAGACGACAACGATGCTACGATGGAGATCAAGGTGTCGCTACCGGTGACGATGGTGATCATGACGGTGCCGGAGATGGAGATCACAAGCACAAGATGATGATGGCCATATCATATCACTTATATTGATTGCATGTGATGTTAATCCTTTATGCATCTTATTTTGCTTTGATTGACGGTAGCATTATAAGATGATCCTTACTAAATTATCAAGAAGTGTTCTCCTGAGTATGCACCGTTGCGAAAGTTCTTCGTGCTGAGACACCACGTGATGATCGGGTGTGATAGGTTCTACGCTCAAATACAACGGTGCAAAACAGTTGCACACGCAGAATACTCAGGTTATACTTGACGAGCTATGCATATAAGATATGACCTCGAACACGGAGACCGAAGGTCGAGCGTGAATCATATAGTAGATATGATCAACATATTGATGTTCACCATTGAAACTACTCCATCACACGTGATGATCGGTCATGGTGTAGTTGATATGGATCACGCAATCACTTAGAGAATTGGAGGATATTTTTCTAAGTGGGAGTTCTTAAGTAATATGATTAATTGAACTTAAATTTATCATGAACTTAGTACCGATAGTATCTTGCTTGTCTATGATGTGTAGATAGATGGCTCGTCTGTTGTTCCGTTGAATTTTAATGCGTTCCTTGAGAAAGCAAAGTTGAAAGATGATGGCAGCAATTACACGGACTGGGTCCGAATTTGAGGATTATCCTTATTGCTGCACAAAAGAATTACGCCTGGAAGCACCGTTAGGTGCCAGGCCTGGTGCAAGGGCTGCGCCAGAAGTTATGAACGTCTGGCAAAGCAAAGCTGATGACTACTCTATAGTTCAGTGTGCCATGCTTTACGGCTTAGAACCGGGACTTCAACGTCGTTTTGAACACCATGGGGCATATGAGATGTTCCAGGAGTTGAAGTTAATATTCAAGCGAATGCCCGGATTGAGAGATATGAAGTCTCCAATAAGTTCTATAGCTGTAAGATGGAGGAGAACGGTTCTGTCAGTGAGCATATACTCAGAATGTCTGGATATAACAATCACTTGATTCAACTGGGAGTTAATCTTCCGGATGACTGCGTCATTGACAGAATTCTCCAATCACTGCCACCAAGCTACAAGAGCTTCGTGATGAACTATAATATGCAAGGGATGACCAAAACAATGCCCGAGCTCTTCGCGATCTTTGAAAGCAGCGGAGGTAGAAATCAAAAGGAGCATCAAGTGTTGATGGTTAACAAAACCACTAGTTTCAAGAAAAGGGCAAAGGAAAGAAAAGGAAACTTCAAAAGAGCGGCAAGCAAGTTGCTGATCAAGAGAAGAAACCCAAGTCTGGTCCTAAGCCTGAAACTGAGTGCTTCTATTGCAAGCAGGCTGGTCACCGAAGCGGAACTGCCCCAAGTATTTGGCGGATAAGAAGGATGGCAAGGTTAACAAAGGTATATGTGATATACATGTTATTGATGTGTACCTTACTAATACTCGCAGAGCACTGGTATTTGATACTGGTTCATTGCTAATATTTGCAACTCAAACAGGGCTACGGATTAGCGAAGATTGGCTAAGGACGAGGTGACGATGCGCGTGGAAATGGTTCCAAAGTCGATGTGATCGCAGATCGGCACGCTACCTCTACATCTACCTTCGGATTAGTATTAGACCTAAATAATTGTTATTTAGTACCAGCGTTGAGCATGAACATTATATCTGGATCTTGTTTGATGCGAGACGGTTATTCATTTAAATCAGAGAATAATGGTTGTTCTATTTATATGAATAATATCTTTTATGGTCATGCACCATTGAAGAATGGTTTGTTTTACTTAATCTTGATAGTAGTGATACACATATTCATAATGTTGAAACCAAAAGATGCAGAGTTGATAATGATGGTGCAACTTATTTGTGGCACTGCCGTTTAGGTCATATCGGTGTAAAGCGCATGAAGAAACTCCATCTTGATGGACTTTGGAGTCACTTGATTATGAATCACTTGGCACTTGCGAACCGTGCCTTATGGGCAAGATGACTAAAACACCGTTCTCCGGAACTATGGAGAGAGCAACAGATTTATTGGAAATCATACATCTTGATGTATGTGGTCCAATGAATGATGAGGCTCGTGGCGGATATCGTTATTTTCTCACCTTCACAGATGATTTGAGCAGATATGGGTATATCTACTTAATGAAACACAAGTCTGAAACATTTGAAAAGTTCAAAGAATTTCAGAGTGAAGTGGAAAATCATCGTAACAAGAAAATAAAGTTTCTACGATCTGATCGTGGAGGAGAATATTTGAGTTACGAGTTTGGCCTACATTTGAAACAATGCGGAATAGTTTCGCAACTTACGCCACCTGGAACACCACAACGTAATGGTGTGTCCGAACGTCGTAATCGTACTTTATTAGATATGGTGCGATCTATGATGTCTCTTACTGATTTACCGCTATCGTTTTGGGGTTATGCTTTAGAGACGGCTGCATTCACTTTAAATAGGGCACCATCTAAATCCGTTGAGACGACGCCTTATGAACTGTGGTTTGGCAAGAAACCAAAGTTGTCGTTTCTGAAAGTTTGGGGCTGCGACGCTTATGTGAAAAAGCTTCAACCTGATAAGCTCGAACCCAAATCGGAGAAATGTGTCTTCATAGGATACCCAAAGGAGACAGTTGGGTACACCTTCTATCACAGATCCGAAGGCAAGATTTTTGTTGCTAAATTCGAAACTTTTGGAGAAAGAGTTTCTCACGAAAGAAGTGAGTGGGAGGAAAGTAGAACTTGATGAGATAATCTGTATCTACTCCCTTATTGAGAATAGTACATCACGAAAACAGTTTCGTGACACCTACACCAAATAGGAGGAAGCTAATGATGATGATCATGAAACTTCAGATCAAGTTTCTACAGAACTTCAGAGATCAACCAGAGCAAGATCCGCACTGAGTGGTACGGTAATCCTATTTTGGAAGTCATGTTCTTGGAACATGATGAACCTACGAACTATGAAGAAGCGATGGTGAGCCCAGATTCCACAAAATGGCTTGAGGCCATGAAATCTGAGATGGGATCCATGTATGAGAACAAAGTATGGACTTTGGTTGACTTGCCCGATGATCGGCAAGCAATTGAGAATAAATGGATCTTCAAGAAGAAGACCTGACGCTGATGGTAATGTTATCGTCTATAAAGCTCGACTTGTTGCAAAAGGTTTTCGACAAGTTCAAGGGATTGACTACGATGAGACCTTCTCACCCGAAGCGATGCTTAAGTCCGTCCGAATCATGTTAGCAATTGCCGCATTTTATGATTATGAAATTTGGCAAATGGATGTTAAAACTGCATTCTGAATGGATTTCGGAAGAAGAGTTGTATATGATGCAACCAGAAGGTTTTGTCGATCCAAAGGAGCTAACAAAGTGTGCAAGCTCCAGCGATCCATTTATGGACTGGTGCAAGCCTCTCGGAGTTGGAATAAACGCTTTGATAGTGTGATCAAAGCATTTGGTTTTATCTGACTTTTGGAGAAGCCTGTATTTACAAGAAAGTGAGTGGGAGCTCAGAGCATTTCGATATTATATGTGGATGACATATTATTGATCGGAAATGATATAGAATTTCTGGATAGCATAAAGGGATACTTGAATAAGAGTTTTTCGATGAAAGACCTCGTGAAGCTGCTTACATATTGGGCATTAAGATCTATAGAGATAGATCAAGACGCTTAATAGGACTTTCACAAAGCACATACCTTGATAAAGTTTTGAAAAAGTTCAAAATGGATCAGGCAAAGAAAGGGTTCTTGCCGGTATTACAAGGTGTGAAGTTGAGTAAGACTCAATGCCCGACCACCGCAGAAGATAGAGAGAAAATGAAAGATGTTCCTATGCTTCAGCCATAGGCTCTATCATGTATGCAATGCTGTGTACCAGACCTGATGTGTGCCTTGCTGTAAGTTTAGCGAGCAGGTACCAAAGTAATCCAGAGTGGATCATGGACAGCGGTCAAGAACATCCTTAAGTACTTGAGAAGAACTAAGGATATGTTTCTCATTTATGGCGGTGACAAAGAGCTCGTCAGAACGGTTACGCCGACGCAAGCTTTGACACTGATCCGGACGATTCTAAATCGCAAACCGGATACGTATTTACATTAAACAGTGGAGCTGTCGGTTGGTGCAGTTCCAAACAAAGCGTCGCTATGGATCTACATGTGAAGTTGAGTACATAGCTGCTTGGAAGCAGCTAATGAAGGAGTCTGGATGAAGGAGTTCATAACCGATCTAGGTGTTGTACCTAGTGTATCGGGTCCAATGAAAATCTTTGTGACAATATGGTGCAATTGCCTTGGCAAAGGAATCCAGATTTCACAAGAGAACCAAGCACATCAAAAGACGCCTCAACTCCATCCGGATTTGGTCCGGTGGGAGACATAGAGATATGCAAGATACATACGGATCTGAATGTTGCAGACCCGCTGACTAAGCCTCTTCCACGAGCAAAACATGATCAGCACCAAGACTCCATGGGTGTTAGAATCATTACTGTGTAATCTAGATTATTGACTCTAGTGCAAGTGGGAGACTGAAGGAAATATGCCCTAGAGGCAATAATAATGTTATTATTTATTTCCTTATATCATGATAAATGTTTATTATTCATGCTGGAATTGTATTAACCGGAAACATAATACATGTGTGAATACATAAACCTACAGAGTGTCACTAGTATGCCTCTACTTGACTAGCTCGTTAATCAAAGATGGTTATGTTTCCTAACCATGAACAAGGAGTTGTTATTTGATTAACGGGATCACATCATTGGTTGAATGATCTGATTGACATGACCCATTCCATTAGCATAGCACCTGATCGTATAGTTTGTTGCTAGTGCTTTTCTTCATGACTTATACATGTTCCTATGACTATGAGATTATGCAACTCCGCTTGCCCGAGGAACACTTTTGGTGCTACCAAACGCCACAACGAATCGGGTGATTATAAAGGTACATTACAGGTGTCTCCGAAGGTACATGTTGGGTTGGCATATTTCGAGATTAGGATTTGTCACTCCGATTGTCGGAGAGGTATCTCTGGGCCCTCTCGGTAATGCACATCACATAAGCCTTGCAAGCATTGCAACTAAATGTGTTAGTTGTGAGATGATGTATTACGGAACGAGAAAAGAGACTTGCCAAGAACGAGATTGAACTAGGTATTGGATACCGACGATCGAATCTCGGGCAAGTAACATACCGATGACAAAGGGAACAACGATGTTGTTATGCGGTCTCGACCGATAAAGATCTTCAGAGAATATGTAGGAGCCAATATGGGCATCCAGGTCCCGCTATTGGTTATTGACCGAGAGGTGTCTCGGTCATGTCTACATAGTTCTCGAACCCGTAGGGTCCGCACGCTTAACGCTTCGATGCGGTTATTATGAGTTTATATGATATTGATGTACCAAGGTTGTTCGAGTCCCGGATGAAATCACGGACATGACGAGGAGTCTCAAATGGTCGAGACATAAAGATTGATATATTGGAAGCCTATGTTTGACTCCGAATCACTCCGGGTGAAATTGGGAATTTTATCGAGTACCGGAGGTTACGGAACCTCCGGGGGTCAATGGGCCTTGATGGGCCTTAGTGGAAAGGAGGAAAGGGGCCCAAGTGCTGGTCGCACCTTCCCCTTCCCTAGTCCTATTAGGACTAGGAGAGGGGTGGCGCTCTCTCCCTTCCCACTTGGCCAATCCTAGTTGGACTAGGATTGGGGAGGAATCCTACTCCGGTGGGAGTAGGACTCCCAGCGCAGCCCTTGGTGGCCGCCAGCCCCTCCCCTTCCCTCCTTTATATACAGAGGCAGAGGGCACCCCATGACACACAAGTTGATCATTGAGATCGTTCCTTCAGCCGTGTGCGGTGCCCCTTCCACCAAACTACACCTCGAATATACCGCTGCGGAGCTTAGGCGAAGCCCTGCGCCGTGGAACATCATCATCGCCACCACGCCGTCGTCTTGACGAAACTCTCCTCAACACTCGGCTGGATCGGAGTTCGAGGGACGCCATCGAGCTGAGCGTGTGCAGAACTCGGAGGTGCCGTACATTCGGTACTTGGATCGGTTGGATCGGGAAGAAGTACGACTACTTCCTCTACGCTGCGCCAACGCCTGCTGCTAGTCTACGAGGGTATGTAGACAACACTCTCATCTCGTTGCTATGCATCACCATGGTCTTGCGTGATCGTAGGAAAATTTTTGAAATTACTACGTTCCCCAACAGGCACATCTAGCACAACAAAAAGGAGTCGAGCTCGAGCTCGAGCCAAGCAGCTGCCAAAAAAGCGGGAAAATGTTCCCCAGCTGGGAGAACAGGCGGTGCAATCGATCCCCCGCTCATTGTACGAACACATGCGAGTACCGGCGCCGATCAGCTGGTAATAACCGACGAGCATAGAAGGCAGGCTGCAGAGCTCGGTATCACTATTTATCTACTCCTAGAGATCAAGCCCATGGATACGCTTAGAGAGGAGGACATAAAGGAAATATGCCCATGCATACCTTTGGTCAAGCCCGAGGAGGTCAAGAAGCGCCTAACGAGAATGTATGAATTGCATGAATGGTACATGAAAATTGCCAAGACTACCAATCGAGAGTCCCTCATGGTGAAAGTCAAGGCAGAGCATTACTTCAATGAGACAGCTCTGTATGTTGAGTTTACAGAACTGTTTCAGTTATTCAATTAAGACGCACTCGACAAATCTATCGTCAGTTACTATTGCCTGTAAGTGATTTCTTTCTGTAATTTAAGTCTCAAGCTAGCTAGATGTAGTGCTCGTTGATCATTACCTGTAATTATCCTTACTATATTCTTTTACGTGGTATTATGCAGGATGAAGATCTATGAACTGAAAAAAGTTGGACGTTATGGCATTGGGTTCATTGACCCAAATACCATTAATCAAGAGACATGGACACTTGAATGGTATCGAGCAAACGTAGAGAAAAACATGCTAGAGTTCTTGAAGCGCCTCAATACCAATCGAGATATACTACTTCTTACAACTTCAGGTGAGTCACACTATCTTGTACTACAAATTTTATTTTTGCTTACTAGCTAGATGTTAATAAATGTATAGGGTTTAGGGTAGTTGATGAGTGTTATGCACATGCCCGCTTAATTTATACATGCAAACGTCTGCGCATGCAGTTTTCACTAGATCTTGTTAGTCATTCAAGTTGAAGAAGGAAAAGTTCAAGTACTGGACTCACTATTTAAACCAGTTACTGAGTACGAAATCGTGAAGGGGATAGTCAACAGGTAATTTCAATCATTATTGAACTATATGTCGGCCTCTTTAGTTCGTCATTTTCCTGATATCAACTAATTAATAACTCATTTATTCATTTTCTTTGCCCGCGGGCAGGGCTTGGCAAAAGTTCATCAAAGAGGTTCCAGGCCAATAGAAACAAAAATTGTATTGGTATCGACCCAAAGTAAGTACTTAAGTAGTACTAGCTAGCTACTATCTCTTTAATTCTAGTTTCAATACCATTAATTATCATGCTTGATTAATTATTATTTGATTGAATTCTATTCTCGTAAAGGCCTTGAGGCAGGCGTCAGGGACTGATTTATGTGCATACTATGTTTGCGAGAACATTCGCATGATGGCGTCCGAAAGGACCAAATCTGCTAAACAGCTATGGATACGTTTGCCGAACACTATTCACAATTTTACATCATTATTGATATCTAATCACACGACTAATACATGCATATTGATCTTCTTCTTAAAAGTCAATGAGGTGCGGATAAGCTCCTACCAACAGATCGCGTCTGAGCAATTCAAGAGGACATAGCGGGTTTTTGCTCGACCAGGTCATAGATCCCAAAGAAGAATACCATTACCCGCTACTGCAGTAATGCCTCCATGTAGGAGAAATTGTATATATACATGTGTATGTGGTGGTACGAGACATTCGATATATATATATATATATATATATATATATATATATATATATATATATATATATATATATATATATATATATATATATATATGATCGGTTCTACGAGAAATTCTATTTATATATATGCATAACGGTACAATATGTAGTATCGTAAAATACCAGCAAATGAAAAAGAATTAAATAGAAAACACAAAATTAAAGGAAAAGAAATCATAAACCCAAAACCCCTAAACCTTTTAGTATCGGTTGGTGTTACCAACCGTACTAGAGGTCTCCCCCCCCGGCGCTGGCTCGTGCACGTGGTGGCCCTTTAGTGGCGGTTCGTGCTGAACCGGTACTAAAGGGGGCCTTTAGTCCCCACCCTTTTGTGCGGTTACTGAACCCGCACTAAAGGGTTTTACAAACCGGTGCTATAGCCGGTTCTGCACTAGTGTAGGTACCCTTTCGGGAAAATATTCATAGTCGTCGTCAATTCAAAATCAAGGCTTTATTTACCCTCGGACATTCTGTCATCTTCGGTTTCCTCAATCCAAAACTTGGAATGTTCCTCTTATTAGAAACATATTTGGCTCTAATAATTTTTTCAAAAGGGAGCACCCGGCCTCTGCATCTCAAGATGCACACAACTATTTTATTAAACGTGGAAAGGAGTTCAAGTCATTGAGTACAAGACAACGGTAAAAGTAAAAACAAAAGAGAACATGACAACAAATAGTCGGACCCAAGATTACATAGCTTATCCACATAATCAATGATTGGCTTGCCAGCCAAACTGGTTGAATAAACTCTACCCACCCGTTTCTAGGCGGTTGCACCTAAAGGCCATAAGCGTCCTCGTGTCCACACGCCGCAGTGATGACCACATACTAATTGAGCCTGTAGCCATGTAGATAACCTGCATGACATTAGGAATAGATGATCTGTTAAAAACAGTCATTCCGACAATTCCATATTGCCCAGAGAATGGCACAAACTCCCACAAGGATTTTGCCCTTCAGCTTATGATGAAAACCACCTAACCGGTTTTCAAACAAATTTGCAATACTCGTTGGCGGAGGTAAATTGAAGGCAACATGAATCATGCGCCAAATCAAGGTAGTAAACGGACATGAAAGAAATAAATGATGAATTGCCTCCTCGTAATCACAAAAACAACACTTTTGCTACCATGCCAGTTATGCCTCGCAAGGTTATCTTTAGTAAGAACTACCTCCCTTTGCAAGAACCACATGAAAACTTTGATTCTGAAAGGGACCTTGGTTCTCCAAATATGTTTTTGTGAAAAATAGGTCTAGAGTTTATAACATCCGCATACATAGACTTCAAGGTAAAGACACCATTACAGGTTAACCTCCGCTGAAACGTGCCTGGCATTTGAGTTAGATTAATCGACATCAACCTAAAAACCAAATGGATCCACTTAGTCCATTTGTCACCGAGTAAAGTCCTACGAAATCGGATATTCAACGCGATAGCCCAAAGAACATAAGCCACCAAATCCTCTTTTCTGAACACAATGTTATATTAGTGTCAGGTAGTGTATAGCTAGTGGAGTGTCACCCAACGACGTATCTTCCCAGAAACTCATTGATTGACCATCACCAACCTTAAAGGAACCTCTCTTAAAAATAGATGACTTGACCTTCATCAAGCCCCTACAAAATGGTGAATCAATAGGCCTAGCTTCTACTTGGGATAATGTCTTGGAGTACAGGTACTTGTTATGCAACAACTCCTACCAAATACCTTCCTCATGAAGTAGATTATACAACCATTTGCTGAGTAAGCACTTATTTTTTATTTCGAGGTTTTCAATACCCAATCCCTTGATCCTTAGGCCTACACAGAATGTCCCATTTAGCAAGTTTGTACTTGCGGCTCCTCGCTTTTGCTCCTCGCATTGGCTCTAATAATACGGCATTAATTTTTGTATTCCTGTTTATGCTTGTGATTTTATGGATAGACTCATGGAAGCACACCTTGCAGGAATCGGCACTACTAAAAGTGCTTACCATAGTTTCAAGTGTATATTCTCTCCTAGTGTTCAAATTTCATTGTACACTAAGACACACTCGATAGACTGAACAGTCAGTTTGATGTGTTCATGAGGGCAAAAAGAACATAGCAAATACAACCAAACAAACGAAATATCGAATAATCAAAAGAATGATAAAAGAGATGCTCGAAGGAATGCCACCCTACGGAGCAGCCGAGGGTTGTGTGATGGTTTACTACTCACTCCATTTCAAAATATAAGATAAGACGCATAAGTTTTCTTGTCGGCTTGTCACCAACGTTTTAGAACTTTGACGCTAATACATGCAGAAGTATATGGAGCTTGCATGCAAGAATAACATTGTTTTGTTTTGTTTTGCAAAAGATTTTGTTGCATGTCTTTTACTAATTTCATGTGTATAAAAATTCAAACGTGTCTTGTACTCGTATTTTGTAACAGAGGGCGGACCGGCAGCAACAAGCAACAATAAACGGGCAAGACAGCTTATACACAGCGACTGCAGAAAGGATGCAGCAAGGAGAAAGAATAACTCATAGCCAGATGATGGCGATGGAGCGTCATTCCAGACATTTCCATATCAAAAATTTGTTGGTGGTGCATACCAGGCAGCGTTTGATTTACATGAAAATTTTACTCTCTTGTGATGGTTTCTTGTTCAGACACTCTAGATCTACAATCTGAACAAAACCGCCAAAATCATTGTTATAATGATTGTTGATTACATGGTAAATAACAAGGAGAATGGGTTAACAAGATGGAATTATTGGCCTCAGCTATCAATCTGCCCTTCCAACGAGCAAAAACAAGACGGCCTGATTAGACTTCCGAGCAATTCACATGTCCTCACCATCAAGAGTAGAGGTGACACTTTCCAGTCCCAGCACATACTGCACACTCATCGGCATCGCCCACAACGTGCCTTAGGCAGTACTTGATGCGATCGTTCATAACATCCTGCAGAAACATGTTTGCTGTGGAATTTATAACCAATCAACTTTGAGATGATAATGAATGATTGAGCAACTCCTAATCATTCTGGGAAACACTTTGTATCCATAGTCTGGCAAGACTCAATTGTCAGACCACTCCAATATCGTTGATCTACTCCAAATCCGACACTCAAAAGTAGTCCCGCTTTTGTAATTAAGGAAATTAAAAATCAATCCGCAACGTCCGAGCAGGATCTTCTCCCCTAATCCTCAGTTTCCTTTCTGAACGCACCGCTTGAAGCTCGTCCTCCACCTCCGACTGAACAATATGTTTGCATTGCAATGTGAAAGGGTGCTTCCATCGATAAAAGTAATGCTTCTGTGATTGAATAATATGTTTTCAACGTGAAAGTGTGCTTCCATTGACAAAAAGTAATGCTTCTATGCAAACTTCCCATGAAAAAATGCATCTACGGAAATAATTATTTTTGTATTTGTTTATTAGAAGCACATCTCAATCTAAAAAAAGATGTTTCATTGCACAAAATGCATCTACAAAAATAAAAATATATTTGTTTGTTGGAAGCAAATCACAAGTACTTAGGAAACTAATTACTAGACGCAGCTTAAAAAAGAAACTAATTAGATGCGATTAATGCAAAAATCCCGTAATTAACAGGAAGCGCCCATAATTAGCGCTCTTTACATCCTCTCGCTGGTCCTGGGAGGCAAATCGGACGCCCCTGCTTCTTCCGATCTTACGGTGCATAGGTGGGCTGATGGATGCATTCTATCTATAGTCTGATGCCTAGTGCTCCCCAATCATTCTTGGCATCGCCTCTTGTATTAAGAGGAGATTGCTCTTTTGATTGTCAAAAAAGGAGATTGGCTTGGATAATATGAACAGTGGAGTAGGTGCTATATTCAATCGATAGATATCATATTTGCACAAAATTCGCTTTGATAGATGTAACAACAGAATTAACTCGCAAAAGGAGTAAATGTTTTGGTTTGCTATCTACAAATACCATATTACCAAATTAAAGCAGATTATCACGATAAGACTTCTGACTTGGAATACAGGCATACCGCTTACTAATATAGCAACCAAGTGACATACTGATACAGTATGGAATCACATACTAGAGTGGTCTACAAGTAAAATTTACAAGAGTGTAACACAGTTACATGATGGCATGCTAAGGTAATGAAAGATAATCTGTGGTGTTTAATAACTCTTGGATTCATTGTCAGAAAAAATATCTATTATGCCTTTTAGTAGAGAAGTTCAACATTCCTTCAAGAAAATGTAGAAAATCATCAAAAGGATGGATGTTTTAGTAGATCTACTTATCAAGGTTAATCCACATTCCTTTTCATGATTTTTCTGGAGGGCTGGAAAATAATTGTCCAAAAATGCAGTTTGAACTTTCAGCGGGCATCTAGTTTACTTTTCGATTAACAACTCCTAGCTCTCATAAGAAAATGACTACTGAATGTACAATGCATAGTGTGATACTATGGGGAATTAATGAGCACATACCACCATAAGCTCATGCAATCCAAGAGGAGCAGTGACAATGTAGGCCACGTTAGAGTGCTCTTTAGAGGCTTCTGCTGCTAAAGAAGGAATATCCTGGGAGAAAAAACAGTGCAGAATTGAATGAGAAATATTGTCTTACTATAGCTATGTAAGCATTAAGATATAACATAGAAACCACTACCTACTTCTGCATTGAAAATTTTAATAAACTGAAATACCCTCAAGTATTTACCCACAGCGCTCCAATGTTAAATGACTGAAAATCTTACTTGTTTCCAGTGCCGTCCAGGTGAAAGGAAATATGGGCTGACAATAATGCGGATGCTCCTTGCTGGACACATTTTCCAAATGCTTCTTTAATAGTAGGCTCAACGAGCTCCTTCATTTTGCCAAAATCACACATTCAGCCACTTCATAAACAGTAAAGTTAAACAAAAGTCCCTACACATAGAAAGAAGAACTACACAAATATGATTTATTTGCCCTGGAGCCTCCAGCCCATACATGATTTATAGTGCAACAAAATAGCAATTGGAGAATGGACAAATAGATACCAACATAAAAAGCCAATGTGTTCCTAGAATAGTACTATCATATACCAACTTAAATATTTGTTAAATAGCTCCAAGCAATGGTTTCAATCAACAAGTAAACTCCCAATTACGCCCACAAATATCTTTTAGGAATAATTTTGAAACACTGTTTGTAAAACAAAGGCTTTGTTGTTGTTGTTGTACTGTTTGTAAAACAATGTCTTCGGAAATATTTCTAAATCACTACTTGGGAAAACAATTTCAAATTACTTATGTCACATTGTCACTACAAAGCATCAGAAACAGCAACATGAGAAACATTAACAGTGGCAGATGCTTATCTTACACACAAGCTGACAACTTAGACCATTAAATATATTTAGTATCCTCAACTAGAATAACATGTTGATGTTAACCTAAACTCAAAGTGTTCCTTGTGGATGTTGCCAACAAAATATGTGTGGATTCGAACAAGCGGAATGTCAGAGAATCCAAATGAGTGATCATGGAAATTCTCCCATTGCTAACAGAAGAAAATAAGAAGGTAAGAACAGCAATGTATATACGGATTTTCATTGGTAGATAAAAGGAAGCTTCTTACTTCTTACTTCTTACTAAGCCTTTTGTCCCAAACAAGTTGGGGTAGGCTAGATATGAAACCCTTTCACGAGGACTTCCCAGGAGGTCGCCCATCCTAGTACTACTCTCGCCCAAATGGGTTTCATACCCAAAGGACTGGCTAGTTTTTACGTTGGCTCGCCAAGCCTATCACAACCCTTAGATATGAAACCCTTTCACGAGGACTTCCCAGGAGGTCACCCATCCTAGTACTACTCTCGCTCAAATGGGTTTCATACCCATGGACTGGCTAGTTTTACGTTGGCTCGCCAAGCCTATCACAACCCTCCTCCTTTACCGGGCTTGGGACCGGCTATGCCTAGAAGACATAGGCGGAGTTATAAAAGGAAGCTACTAAATAAAATCATGTCGATAGAGAATTCTAAATGAGTGACCATGTAATTTATTATTTTAGTTTTGAGCGATTTTGTGAGTTGGTCAGTACAAGGTAGTTTCCAAAAATAGTCTGCACTCCATTCGAAATTGGTAGCCGTGTTCGTGGCAAACAAGGAAAATTAAATTCAGAAATACTTTATGTAACCTGAAGTCGAAATTACAAGTTGATTTACTGTTTGCCAGTTTACTGTCATAAAATTGGTGGAGTGCTGCAGGTTTCAAGCTTAAAAATTTAGAATCTGTACCTCCTCCCTAATCATAAAAGCAATTCCACAAAAATTGCAAGAACAATAAGCATACCATGTGAGCAGGCTCAACAATCCTGTAGCCAGTCCTTGCCCTGAACATAGTAACAAAATCGTCTGCAATTTTCAAGAAATTACTCAAGACAAGCACCATGGGAAACACCAAAAAATCACAAAAATAATCAGTCCATTACTTAGCATGAGATTAGATTCCTGTCGCCGGACCCGTGGTCGACTATGATCACACCATCATTCTCTCCCACAGCATAATCATGTTCCCCAGTAGTTTCAGACCTGGAAGCAGAAGTTGGTCCGGAATAAATGGCACGGTATCCACTACTTCTTCCAATTGTCGGTAATTTGACAAAATCACAGCGAGACCTCACATTAGTGGTCCTAATGCCAAAAAAATAAGAAACAGGGTTAAAATTAAAGAAAACACAAAAGATGGCCACGAAACTGAATACAGGTCCAGCAGGCAAAAACTTGCCATGAGGGAAAATTGCCCGCAGGAGTTGCAATGAAGGGTCGACAGGATATCGACACAGGGTGCATAGACCTATTAGAGCACCCCGCTCGTGATTCTAGCTTTAGGTAAGAGCAGAGGACAGAAAGATCCTATATGTTTCCTCAAAAGTCAATGTAGACGGTCGATCTAACATGCACCTTCTATATAAAAAACATTTCAGTGTGGATGATAATTCCTAATGAAAACATGCCTTTAAGAGACTCATAGGATGCAAAAAATAGCATCTAAAAGATGATTAGAAGGCTCGGCAGGCCCTGCATTTCCATATGAGCAATCCGCTTACAGTTGGCAAAATCAACCATTTACCCCTACATAGAGTAGCATCTCATTTGAAATTGCTTGCACTAGTAGCTAGAGCTAAAGAGTTGCGCGCAGATTCATTCTTATTGAAATTTGAATGGGACTGGAACTATCACCAAAGTAATTAAGTTACACGCTGAGCTGTTGTCATTACTCTTAGTAGTAAGAGTCGGTAGTACAATCGATTCTGAAGGGAACTGGATCGAGTGACTCGATGAAATGCCCAACCAAATGCATGAACATCTATTTCAGCGCTTTGAATTAGGCATGTTGTCAATGCCAAAAAGGCCGCTAAATTTCATCTCATGAACTAGGTCATAAAGGGTTCAACCGATAGAAACAGAATAATAATAGGATGAAAATGGATTGAAATTTTGGTGGGAAGGGAGCATACCTCCGCCACGGTGCCTCATCACCACGGACTTTGGTTGCTCGCGTGAGGGAGACGGAGAGTAACGATTTTTCTTGAGGATACTAGGCGGAGAGAACGATTGCATGAGCTAAAGGAGAGAGGGCGTGGTGGGGAGAAGGGACACGACACTTTGTCATAATCGCCAAGAAACTGTAGCGATCGATCACTTCTCTAGACCTGTAAGCAACTAAGCATCATACCGATAGCCAAGAACCGACAAAGCCACAAATCAAAAATACAATCTAAATCAGAACACTGTTCATTATTCATAATCCATGTGAATCAACATTTGAAAATAGAGAAGAGGACAAAGGGCGGAGGAAGCATCTATATTGGTCGATTCGGTGGCGTGGGAAGCGGTGGTTGGCGCCACGGCGGGCCGTCGGTGATGTAGACCGAGAACGAGGAGGACGCCGATCGTGGTCGTGGGCAGCCGATGTCGTCGTGGCTGCGCTTCGGTCGTCGGGAAGCTGAACTACGTCGATGGAGTGTGAGCGCTCGAGTCAGTCGCGTGACCGCGTCAATGGGTAACGCAGCCTCCACCTCCGACTTACTCCTCACGGTGGTGCGGAGAGGATCGACGGCGAAAAAAAGGTGGAGGTGCTGTGGGTGGGGCGCGGCTAGGTTTTGGGGAGTTGGGGCTTGGGGCGAATGGGTTGGGGAATTAGGTTGGCGGTTGGGGACTAGGGGCCTAGAGGGTTGCGCACAGGATATTGGGGTGGGGGCTGGGCCTCCTCACGTGTGCAAACCATGCAGGATTTTTACCGGGCTATAGAACTTTTCGAGCTATAGGGTACCGAGGCCTTATTCCCGAATTACCCAAATAAATTCTGGGTTTTCAGATCTGCTACCGATATAACGATCGGGTTTTTCGGGTTTGGGCTATACTGGCTAGGTTTCGACAAAAAATTACGATAAAACCTGGGCCACCTTTTTTCCCTTTTTCAAAGAGGCACAATTGTGTCTCTCGCGAAAGCAAATCTGTGTCTCTACGAGAAGTATTTCATGCATTTGTGAAGGAAAAAATGATTTTTTTTTACTTTTCTGAGAGGCGGAAGCAAATTTGTCTCACGGAAGCAAAAAATAAACGTTTTTTTTTAGAGGCACGAATCGGAAGCAAATCTATGCTTTCGCGAGAATTAAATTTGTGCCTCTCATAGAAGCAAAAAAACACGTTTTGTTTCCTTTTAGAAAAGCACGATAATGTCTCTCGCAAAAGCAAATCTATGCCTCCTGCAGAAGTAAAATTGTGTCTCGCGTGAAACGAAAGCAATGTTTTTTTTCTTTTCCGAGAGAAACAAATGTGCCTCTCACGGAAGCACAAGATAGCTCGAACCGAAAAACCCGATCGTTATATCAGGTTTACTTCTAATATTATCCCTTAAATATGGTTTACTTCATAAAAAATTCGCCAAAACCTAGCCAGATAGCCGAACCACGAAAATCCCGATCATTATATTAGGTAGCAGATCTAAAACCCGTAATTAATTCGGTATAAGGCCTCAAACCTGAATAGCCTGAAAAATTCTAGAGCCGGTAAAAATCTCGCACGGCACACGCACGCGAGAGGAGGCCCAGAGTCCAAGCCAATATTCTGCGCCTCAACCCCCTGCACCCTAGTCCCCAACCGACCAACCTAATTCTCCCCAACCCCATTTGCCCCAAGCCCCAATTCCCCAAAACCTAGCCGCCGCCCCGCCCACCAACACCTCCACCTCGTTCGTTGTCGATCCTCTCCGCACCGCCGTGAGGAGTAAGCTGAGGTGGAGGTTGCGTTATCCATCAACGCAGTCACGAATCGACTCGAGTGCCCACACTCCATCGACGCATTCAGCTTCCTCGGCGTCGGAGCCGCAGCCACGAGGCCCACGACGACATCGGCTGCCCACGACCACCACGACCGCGCCCTCGTTCTATAGTTCAGATCACCGGTGGCCCGCCGTGACGCGAACCACCGCCTCCCTCATCACTAAATCGACCAATGTAGATGCTCCTCCCTCCGTCCTCTTCTTTATTTTGAATGTTGATTCACATGGATTATGAATAATGAACAGTGTTCTGAATTTCGATTCGGATTGTATTTCGATTTGTGGCTTTGTCGGTTCTTGGCTGTCCGGTATGATGCTTAGTTGCTTACGCCTAAAGAAGTGATCTGCCGCTCCGATTTTATTGGCGATTATGAAAAGAGTAAGTCCCTTCACCCACCACGCCCCTCTCGTTTCGCTCAAGCAATCGTCCCTCCACCCACTATCCTCAAGAAAAAAATCACATTTCCATCTCCTCACGCGAGCGACCAAAGTCCGACGGCCGACGAGGCACCGGCGGCGGAGGTATGCTCCCCTCCCACCAAATTTTCCTCCATTTTCCACCTATTATTATACCGCTTCTATCGGTTGAACCTCTATGACCTTGTTCCATGAGATGGAATTTAGCGGCATCTCGTCGACATCGGCAATAAAGCCTATTTCAAAGGCGCTCAAATAGATGTTCATGCACTTGGTTGACATTTCATCGAGTCACTCGATCCAGCTTCCTTCAGAATCGATTGTACTCACGATTCCTATTACTAAGAGTATTTGACAACACTCAACGTGTAACTTAGTTACTTTGATGATAGTTCCATTCCATTCAAATTTCAATAAGAATGAATCAAGTGCAACTGTTTTGCTCTAGCTACTAGTGCAAGAAAATTCAAATGAGATGCTACTCTATGTAGGGGTAAATGGTTGATTTTGCCAATCGAGGATTGCTCATATGGAAATGCAGGTCTGCCGAGCCTTCTAATCATCTCTTAGATGCTATTTTTTGCATCCTATGAGTCTCTTAAAGGCATGTTTTCATTAGGAATTATTATCCACAAAGAAATGTTTTTTCCTTTTTCAAGAGGCACAACTACTTCCCTCGCAAAAGCAAATCTGTGTCTCTACAAGTAATTCATGCATTTCGCAAAGGAAACAATGATTTTATTTACTTTTCTAAGAGGCGGAAGCAACTTTGTGTCTCTCACGGAAGCAAAAAAGAAGACATTTTTTCCTTTTTTGAGAGGCACAGATTGCGGAAGCAAATTTGTGCTTTCATGAGAATTAAATCTATGCCTCGCACAAGAAAAAAAAATGTGTTTTATTTCCTTTTCCAAAAGCACATATATGCCTCTCAGAAGCAAATTTGTGCCTCCACGAGAAGTAAATTTGTGTCTAGAAGCAAAAACATTTTTTCCTTTTCCGAGAGAAACAACTGTGCCTCTCACGAAAACAAATCTATGTCTCCACGAGAAGTAAATCTCGCCTCTCGCGGAAAAATAATCGCAAGAAAGAAATATTATTGTTTTGTCCAAAACATAGAAAAAACATGCATGCCAACAGATGATATGATTTTTTAAAACGTGCAAGCAACATCATAGGTAACTCTTATGAACATATGAACTCGTGCCAAATACAAGATCTTTATCTAATAATAAACCACGGATCGTTTCGTCTGCTCACCGTCATCCAAATTACCCTCAAAGTTCGCAAGAATTACCGTCAATGCAACGAAGAAGTGTAAAACCGCTTTGTATTTTATTTCAGCGGTTCATCGTTCTCGATCGGCCCAGATTTCATACCAGCCCATCTACTTTGAGAAATTTTCGTTCCGCCCATCTACTCTGAGAAAGGACGCAAAAATAAGGGCAAGTAGGTGGGATCGAACTCACACCTTCCGCCAAGAATATAAGGTTGCGACCAGCTGAGCTAACACATGTTTGTGTTGTATAAAAGGTGTTCGCGATTATGAAATAGTGCCACCTCGACCTCTTATATTCAACCACACCAATTTATATACGTGGAGAAGTTACACATACCCGTAAGTGGGTTGTGGATGAGTACCACCTAGGTGGTGAGAGAAAGGATATAGGAAGATTGCTATGAGTCCACAAGAGACACGATGCTACACCTAAACAAGGCAAGAGCCGGGGGCTAATTGAATCTCAAAGACCAGTGTGTTGTGCAAAGGCTGACGTGATCCATCGGGAGCAAGAAAAACGGAAATTCAGCGAGGAGCATCTAGAGTGCATCGCACTATCCATTGATTGGGAACAACAAAAGTGGAAATTCAGCGAGGAGCATCTAGAGTGCATCGGAAGGTTAGAGCACTGGGACGCACATGCGAGGGCGCCCGAGGGAGGATCTGCAGCCAGCTGCGAGGCATCTGGGCGCGGTGGCTTAGAAACCACACCGGCGCAGCAAGAGCTCCTCGGTGATGGCTACAGCCAGACGGATCCTCATGGAGATAGCATTGTGCTCACTACCAACAATAAATTGAACTGCAATTTGTAAGGGAGCAGAGAAAACAATGAAACTTTTCCCAACCAAAGGCAAAGTGCGCGCTCCGGTTCTACAAGGTCATCATGAGACTATACTCATGAAACGCTCCATCGTGGGCAAACATCTACATGCAACTTGTTCTTCTATTTAGAAGTTAGAGCAGTAGATACTTGATCATTTGTACTAAGTTCATTAGTTAGTCATTTTTGTTACGAATGATTTACTGAACACAATACACGTTCCTCCGGAATTGTTTGCTTTGTTGTTCATACTTGATATGTGTTATACGTGATATTTGTTGCAGTTTTATGCACGCTGGGTGGATTACACTAACCTTACTTAATTTACATGGCAGTAATCTGAAGGCATTTGTTGTTGGAGGCCAACTGCATGGGCACGAACACAAGGTAATTAAGTTTTCTAGGACTTCAAATGCAGCAATAGTTTAATCAGTGTGTCAATTTTGGTATATTCTCGTGGTTGTTCTTAGTGTAACTTATGCCCATTTTATTAGTGAGGATTAATCACATTTGTTTCTTATAAGATTCAAACTGAAACTAAATTCTCGAGACATGCTTTCGGTTTTCACAACGTATATTCAATACACATTGAATCAAGCTGATATTTAGTTCATATGGAACTTACTCGACTCGACAAGCCCGGGTTTATGGCAACCGCCATTTAGTACGTAACAAAGCAATCGACATTGTGAGGTGGACATGGTGAGGCGACGCGATATTCAAGTGAGATCCCACTTCATTTAAACCCGTCTTCTCTCACTATATGATGCACAAATGGACTAATGTGGCAGGTGTGGAGTGGTCAGCGGAAGATGATGCTATTGGAAGGTGTGGAGAGGTCAATGAAAGATGATGCTATTGTAATGTTTGGTACTGTTTTTTGTTTCTCGGTGTAGTCAATCCTTATAAGGGCTTGGGTGGCGATTGACGAGGTGCAGGGAGTATCTCACTGCTGGCGGCCCACACGCCCATCTCAACGAGATTGGTTTATACAGTTCTAAACATTCTTTTGCACTGGTGAAGTTCAATAAAGGTGTGTGTGGTGACCGAGCTCATCGCCTTAGAGTTGACCACGCCCAAATGCGTTGCGATCAGGTGGGCACTGCGACCACCACCGGCGTGGGCAGAAAAAAGGATATGCGGCAACACCATGTTGAAATATAGGACGTGTACAAAAAATGAGGGGCTTGGGTTGTTAGGGTTAAGGACAATTTGATAATATTTTTCTCTCCTGGGCATGTTTGCTAGTATGAATAAAGTGCCAAGCAACATCATGGGCAAAAATTACGAAAAAAAAAACATTGTGGAACAGAGGGGACGGAGAGAAGCAAAGCCTCACCGGACGTTGAGGAAGTGGTGCCGTGGGCCCCGCACAGACGGCGGGCGGGCGGCCTCCAGAGGGTTGCCGGCGAGATCCAGGAGAATGGTCAGGTCGCCGTCGGACGTCGCCCTGCCCCCTCCTCTCTTGTCCTGCTCGGCGGTTGACGGCCCAGATCTGGAAAAAGATAAGAGAGGTGAGGGAAATTGGTGGCATGTGGAGGGAAATAAGGGAAGTACCTGCGCAGGCGAGATGAGGTGGACGGTGCAGTCGCCGGCGTCGGGCCACCTGCGATGATGACCGGATCCGGTGGTGGACGGACCACGAGAAGGGAGGTGAAGGACGGCAGACGGTGGTGTTGGTGGTGAGTGGCGGTTCCCGTCGTCGGGGTGCATCTGGCGGTGAGGAGCAGGAAGGGGAGTTGCAGGGGAGCACAGCGGTGCATGTGAAGGGGGAGAGGGAGGCCGGCGGTGGACATGTGATCTAGATCGGGAGTGGGGAGAGAGAGCGGTTGGTGGGGGTGGGAGGAGCGACAGGACGGTCGAGAGAGAGCGAGGAGCCTGGGGCTGTGGTGGCGGTGGTGGAGCGGTTAGTAGATTTTTTCTATTTTATTTATTTTTTGCGCCCTCGTGTCTTCTCTACTTCTCTACTATTATTTATTATTATTATTATTTTTGCATGATGAATATTTTTCAAGATACATGCGCTAAAGAGGACGAGCTCAGGGAGCTGAGTGTGAAAGGATAAAGGAGTCAGGAAGGAGAATCATATGTTGGCTTAATTAATGCTTCCCAATCAGTATGCTTTTTATATTGCTGTTTATTGAACTAATATATTTTGCTTTGATTAAGGATCTTGACATGGCACCAAGTTGTTTTTTATTTTCTGTAGCTTTTGTTGATCTTCTCCTTGTTCAGATTAAATTTCTCGTTGCTTTTCCTATTCCTTTGCAGGAACATGAACCTGATTGACCCATAGTTGGATGATGTATGTGAGAGGTACAGGTGTTAGGTCATAAGCATATCAGAATACAACCATGATGTGTATAATTTTTCAGTTATACTTTTTATCCATGCCTCAACAATCGACCAAATTAAACGACAGGATGCACATTCAGACTTTCTTGATGACTGGGACTCTAGGAAGACCATCACATACTCGACCAACCCACTGTCACCGCGAGACAAGCTAAAAGTGAAGCAACTAAATGTTTGCATCAAATGTTGTTAGAGCAACTCCAGTCGTTCGCTTTCAGCGGTTCGAAAATCGCCACCGAGGACTAACCGGCGATAAAATCGGCTGGGTCGATCGAAGTCCCGTACCGCCGCTGTGGTCGGCCCGGACGTCTATTTCAAGTGTTTAAAATAAATTTGGACAAAATTCGCAAGAATGACATAATCTTGACGACTTTAAAGCAGTTTTGCATAGCAAACATAAAATTCACTTAAAAGATAAGGCCGCGACTACAGTGAAGAACTCGCTGAACACGGCGATACTCGCCGTCGCCGCCGCCGTCACCGTCGTCGTCGTCGCCCTTCTCCTTCACGCCGACGCCGCCTTTGGACCCGCCGGGTCATACTGGCGGATCGGGCGGCGCGTCGTCGTCGTTGTCGTCGAGAACGACGACGCCCTTGTCGCGACCTTGTCGTTGAAGTAGTCGGGCGCGTTGTCACGTCGGGTAGCGGGGAGTGGGCATGCCCGGCGCTAAGCCTCCATCGCCCGACGCGCGATGTCGAGAGGCGCCGGACGTTGGCTTCAAGCGGTGGACTTCCCACTCGTGCACCGAAAGCAGCGGCCGAAGCCATTGGCCGCCGCCCATCGTTGGGAACCTCTCACCCATCTTCCGGCGGTGGCTTTGAACGGGAGAGAGAGGGGAAAGAGTTCGCTGCGGCGGCGGTGTGCATGGGAGAGAGGGGCTGGCGGTACTTCCTCTGGCGAGGAGGTGCTGCTTATATAGCGGCGGGTGGAGGTGGGCGGCGGTGTTGTGTACGCTGCGTGGCGGGGGAGGCGCCGCCACGCCGCTGCTGGCCCATGAGGAATCAATGGAAGGTGACCGCGACAGCCTTGGCATTGATTCCCATGGAAACCGAGGCGTTGTGAGGACAACGAGGCGGGGTCGTGACTCGACGGGCCCGCCAATCGTTCGCGCTTAAAAACAATTGCCCGGTGCCCAGGCGCCCCCAAGCGTCGGGTTCGGACTGGGCGCCGGCGTAATTTTGGGCCCGACCGTGAAAAACGGGCTCTGAGGCCTTGTGGGGTTTTTTCATGCCAAAGACAAACAAATCGCCTTTGGGGGGCCTGTTAGAAGCAGCTAGAGTTGCTCTTACTATTGGTTTTTCAAGGGTAGAAAATTTTCCCCAACATATGTCATTTTTAGGCTAATTGACTAGCCCTCTTTTATAATGGTCCAGTCAATTAAGAGAATGGGGAAAAAGAAAATGTATGACACAAGGGCTATCAATTACAACGTGAATTACATAGCCTGCAACATTTGCATTCCTGGCCCTATCTATGATCCTACAAGGGCTATCTCTAGGAGCTGAACAATTACAACAGAGGACACACTCAAATTCAGAGTTTAGAGCCTGATGAGCAATGTTGTGAGAGCTTGTTGATGATCTGCCTATTTTCTGCGAAATTGGGATGTGTTTGATGGTCCATGTGAGGTTCTCCATGAAATTTTTTCCTTATTTTTCTGTTCTGATAGTATGATGGATTTTGATTAGATAAGAACCTACGGTTTCTTTGGTAAGTTGGGATTAAGAGTTCCATATATGTGTGCCAAGAGAGTATTGTAAGTGCATCTAGTGCCCCTTAGTGATTTTTGTGTATTGAAGACTTATAGGTTAAGGGGCTAATATGTTTGTGAGTGTGCACAGGCTCTATAAGTCGATGAGGAGTTTGAGATTTACGCCGACCCCTAAAATTGTATGTCTTTAGCTGAAGACTTTGGTTCTCCTGGAGATTTTGAAAGTGAAGAAATTGGTGTGACCTTTGAAGACTTGGATATTCATGCCAGGATTATGATGCGTGAAGACTTTTGTTTTCGTAGTTTCATTTTCTCTTTCTTGAGTCAAAGAAAACACCGTCTCTGTTAAAGGGGGTCGAGGTAATACTAAGGAAAGCGATTTCAAGTGATGCTCATCTCAAAATCCTACACCTACCCAATCCTTTCGAGTGAATCCATTGGAAATCTCATAGCAGTTCAGTCAATTTCTTGATGATGAGACGAAGATCTTCCGGTCTCGAGGAATTTGTTCGACTAAGGAGTTAGGAATTCGCCAGTGCATGGATTGCCTACACAGTGAGGAACATGATAGCCCCGAGGATTTTGAACCTCAAATATCCGACCGTTGCTATGCTATGCGCCACCTGTCCCAAAATATCTACCCACCTAACGGTCATATCATTGAAGGGCATTTATGTCTTATCATGTCGGGCTGCTCCCTAGGCTATAAATAGTCGCCCCTACAACCGCTAGCTGGTTGGCTGCTCGAGAGAAACCGACACTTGTCATTGAGAGCATCCCATCCTCCGAGGACTTTGAGCGAAAATTATCAAGTGAGGAAAACCCAAAACCCAAACACCTACAACCCAAAGTGATTGAGCATCATCAAGAGATTGTTCTGTGTGGAACCGACGCTTGTTACCTTTGAGGACTGTGTATCCTCCAGACATGTTAGGCGTCATGGTGCGAGCATCCAAGAGGAATTGTGGATCACCGAGTGACCAAGTCTGTGAAGGTTTGGAAGTCACCAAGACTTACCATGAGTGATTGGGCGAGGTTTGTGTGAATTTATCTCAAGGAGAATACAGTGAGGTCTGTGTGTCCGAGCTGTGTGTCCTCGGGTTTAAATACCCACCGCTCCAACAGACGTACAACTGTCACAAAGAGTTGGAACTGGTCTACCAAATCATTGTCTTCACCAAGCCAACTGGTTCTATTTCCTCAACCCTTTCATTTCCTCATTCATGTGTTGATGAACCTGATCATTCTTGTTTGAAGACTTTGGTGAAGACTTTCTCTATTTCCTCAATCCTAATTCTTCACCACATAGTCTTCACTGCTTATCCTGTTTTCACGCTTATCTGTACTCTGTGCTTGTTTTCATTTCATCATGATGACTATGCTTTTGCTCTGTTATGCTTATACCGAGTACTTATTACGCTGCTAGTGTGTCGTTGCTAAGGAATTTCTTCACCTAGAAATTCCTCGGTGATGAATTTGTAAAATCGCATATTCACCCCCTCTAGTCGATATAACGCACTTTCAATTGGTATCGAGGAAGGTACTCCTTGTTCTATGTGATTTTGGTTTAACCACCGGAGTTTTAGTTATGTCGATCGCAGGAATGATCAAGGTCTCGGCTGGGTGTCCTACCTTGATGAGACGGACTACCCCTCTTTGGAAGAATAAGATGCGCATGCATCTTGAGGCAATTGATAACGATCTTTGGTATGTTGTGGAAAAGCGGTGTTCCCTCAGTCCTCCGTCGTGAATGATCTTGATGTGAAGAGATTCAAGCAACTCGACTCTCAAGCGAAGAATATCATATGTGGTCATCTCGAGCAAAGGACAAGACGGCAGAGTGAGTGCTTTGGAAAAAGCAAAGTTGATATGGGACAGGCTGTCCAAGGTCAACGAAGGAGTCTCCACTCAACGTGACTCGAGTTGATGTTCTTCGCAATCTCTTCAACCGCTTCAAAAGATTCGACAATGAAAATGTTCAGCAAACCTTCGATCACCCCATTGACATCTCAAATGAGCTTCAAGCACTTGGTGCCACCGACATCACCGACCATGAGGTGGTGAAGAAATTGCTAAGATCACTTGATTCCTCATTCGATACTCTTGCACCGATGATTCAAGAACGAGCTAATTACAAGTCACTAGATCCTGCCGAGAAGTGTTGATGGAAAACTTCGTAAACCCACCTTACAAGAAGGGTTTAACAACCATGGAAATCGCTTTGGGACCCCAAAGCGGTGAGTAATAGTCCAAGAAGCAGGTCAGAATCGACAAAAAAACGCGAGTGTTGATCAAACTCGTGCGGACATCGTAAGCGCATCTTGGGTTCAACAACCATGGAAATCGCTCTGGGACCCCAAAGCGGTGAGTAATAGTCCATGAAGCAGGTCAGAATCGACAAAACAGCGGCGTTGATGACTGGGACCCCAAAGCGGTGAGTAATAGTCCATGAAAGCGGGTCAGAATCGACAAAAACAACGGGTTCATCAATCGCACGGGGTTCATCAATCATGGAAATCACTCAGGACTCCAAAACAATGAGTAATAGTCCATGAAGCAGGTTAGAATCGGCCAAAACTATGAGTGTTGATGACCGACCGTAAGCCCACCTTGGGGTTCAACAACCATGGAAATCGCTTTAGGACCCCAAAGCGGTGAGTAATAGTCCAAGAAAGCAGGTCAGAATCGACAAAAACCATGAGTGTTGATGACACACATGTAAACGCACCCTGAGGTTCAACAACCATGGAAATCCCTTTGGGACACCAAAACAATGAGTAATAGTCCATGAAACGGGCCAGAATCGGCCAAAACTATGAGTGTTGATGACCGACACGTAAGCCCACCTTGGGGTTCAACAACCATGGAAATCGCTTTAGGACCCCAAAGCGGTGAGTAATAGTCCAAGAAAGCGGGTGGAATCGACAAAAACCATGAGTGTTGATGACACACATGTAAACGCATCCTGAGGTTCAACAACCATGGAAATCCCTTTGGGACACCAAAATGGTGAGTAATAGTCCACGAAACGGGTCAGAATCGGCCAAAACTGCGAGTGTTGATGACCGACATGTAAGCCCACCTTGGGGTTCAACAACCATGGAAATCGCTTTGGGACCCCAAAACGGTGAGTAATAGTCCATGAAGCAGGTGGAATCGACAAAAACATGACGTTGATGACCAAAGCGTAAATGCACCGGGGTTAAATCAATCGTGGAAATCACTCGGGACCCCAAAACAATGAGTAATAGTCCACGAAACGGGCCAGAATCGGCCAAAACTGTGAGTGTTGATGGCCGACACGTAAGCGCACCTTGGGGTTCAACAACCATGGAAATCGCTTTGGGAAACCAAATCGGTGAGTAATTGTCCACGAAACGGGTCAGAATCAACAAAAACCGCGAGTGTTGATGACCGACACGTAAGCGCACCTTGGGGTTCAAAACCATGGAAATCGCTTTGTGACCCCAAAACGGTGAGTAATAGTCCTCGAAACGGGTCAGAATCGACAAAAACCATGAGTGTTGATGACCGACACGTAAGCGCACCTTGGGGTTCAACAACCATGGAAATCGCTTTGGGACCCCAAAATGGTGAGTAATAGTCCAGGAAATGGGTCAGAATCGACAAAAACAGTGAGCATTGATGAACGAAACGTAAACGCTCCCGGGGGTTCGTCAATCGTGGAAATCACCCCGGGACCCCAAAACAATGAGTAATAGTCCATGAAACGGGCCAGAATCGGCCAAAACTGCGAGTGTTGATGACCGACACGTAAGCGCACCTTGGGGTTCAAAACCATGGAAATCGCTTTGTGACCCCAAAACGGTGAGTAATAGTCCTCGAAACGGGTCAGAATCGACAAAAACCATGAGTGTTGATGACCGACACGTAAGCGCACCTTGGGGTTCAACAACCATGGAAATCGCTTTGGGACCCCAAAATGGTGAGTAATAGTCCAGGAAATGGGTCAGAATCGACAAAAACAGTGAGTGTTGATGAGCGAAGCGTAAAGCGCACCGGGGTTCGTCAATCGTGGAAATCACTCGGGACCCCAAAACAATGAGTAATAGTCCATGAAGCGGGCAGAATCGGCCAAAACTATGAGTGTTGATGACCGACACGTAAGCGCACCTTGGGGTTCAAAAACCATGGAAATCGCTTTGGGACCCCAAAGCGGTGAGTAATAGTCCATGAAAGCAGGTCAGAATCGACAAAAACCGCGAGTGTTGATGACCGACACGTAAAGCGCACCTTGGGTTCAACAACCATGGAAATCGCTTTGGGACCCCAAAGCGGTGAGTAATAGTCCATGAAGCAGGTCAGAATCGACAAAAACAGTGCGTGTTGATGACGAAGCGTAAGCGCACCCGGGGGTTCGTCAATCATGGAAATCACTCCGGGACCCCAAAACAATGAGTCATAATAGTCCACGAAATGGGCCAGAATCGGCCAAAACTGCTAGTGTTGATGACCGACACGTAAGCGCACCTTGGGGTTCAACAACCATGGAAATCGCTTTGGGACCCCAAAACGGTGAGTAATAGTCCATGAAATGGGTCAGAATCAACAAAACCGCGAGTGTTGATGACCGACACGTAAGCGCACCTTGGGTTCAACAACCATGGAAATCGCTTTGGGACCCCAAAGCGGTGAGTAATAGTCCATGAAGCAGGTCAGAATCGACAAAAAAGCAGTGAGTGTTGATGACCAAAACGTAAACGCACCCGGGGGTTCTTCAATCATGGAAATCACTCCGGGACCCCAAAACAATGAGTAATAGTCCACGAAATGGGCCAGAATCGGCCAAAACTGCTAGTGTTGATGACCGACACGTAAACCCACCTTGGGGTTCAACAACCATGGAAATCGCTTTGGGACCCCAAAACGGTGAGTAATAGTCCAAGAAATGGGTCAGAATCGACAAAAACGCGAGTGTTGATGACCCGACACGTAAGCGCACCTTGGGTTCAACAACCATGGAAATCGCTTTCTCGGACCCCAAAGCGGTGAGTAATAGTCCATGAAGCAGGTCAGAATCGACAAAAACAGCGGCGTTGATGACCAAAAGCGTAAAGCGCACCGGGGTTCGTCAATCATGGAAATCACTCCGGGACCCCAAAACAATGAGTCATGGAAATCAATCCGGGACCACGAAATGGGCCAGAATCGGCCAAAACTGCGAGTGTTGATGACCGACACGTAAGTGCACCTTGGGTTCAACAACCATGGAAATCGCTTTGGGACCCCCAAACGGTGAGTAATAGTCCATGAAGCGGTCAGAATCGACAAAAAGCGGTGAGTGTTTATGGCCGAAACATAAGCGCACCCGGGTTCGTCAATCGTGGAAATCACTCGGGACCCCAAAACAATGAGTAATAGTCCACGAAGCGGGCAGAATCGGCCAAAACTGCGAGTGTTGATGACCGACACGTAAACCCACCTTGGGGTTTAACAACCATGGAAATCGCTTTGGGACCCCAAAGCGGTGAGTAATAGTCCAGAAGCAGGTCAGAATCGACAAAAACCGCGAGTGTTGATGCGGACATGTAAGCGCATCTTGGGTTCAACAACCATGGAAATCGCTCTGGGACCCCAAAGCGGTGAGTAATAGTCCATGAAGCAGGTCAGAATCGACAAAAACAGCGGCGTTGATGACCGAAAGCGTAAGCGCACCGGGGTTCATCAATCATGGAAATCACTCGGGACTCCAAAACAATGAGTAATAGTCCATGAAGCGGGTCAGAATCGGCCAAAACTATGAGTGTTGATGACCGACCGTAAGCCCACCTTGGGGTTCAACAACCATGGAAATCGCTTTAGGACCCCAAAGCGGTGAGTAATAGTCCAGAAAGCAGGTCAGAATCGACAAAAACCATGAGTGTTGATGACACACGTAAGCGCACTTTGGGGTTCAACAACCATGGAAATCGCTTTGGGACCCCAAAATGGTGAGTAATAGTCCATGAAATGGGTCAGAATCAACAAAAACATGAGTGTTGATGACCAAACGTAAGCGCACCTTGGGGTTCAACAATCATGGAAATCACCGGGACCCCAAAGCAATGAGTAATAGTCCATGAAAGCGGGCAGAATCGCCAAAAACATGAGTGTTGATGACACACACGTAAGCGCACCTTGGGGTTCAACAACCATGGAAATCGCTTTGGGATCCCAAAGCGGTGAGTAATAGTCCATGAAAGCAGGTCAGAATCGACAAAACCGCGAGTGTTGATGACCGACACGTAAGCGCACCTTGGGTTCAACAACCATGGAAATCGCTTTGGGACCCCAAAGCGGTGAGTAATAGTCCATGAAGCAGGTCAGAATCGACAAAAACAGTGAGTGTTGATGACCAAAGCGTAAGCGCACCGGGGTTAAATCAATCGTGGAAATCACTCGGGACCCCAAAACAATGAGTAATAGTCCACGAAATGGGCAGAATCGGCCAAAACTCTGAGTGTTGATGACCGACACGTAAGCCCACCTTGGGGTTCAACAACCATGGAAATCGCTTTGGGACCCCAAAACGGTGAGTAATAGTCCAAGAAATGGGTCAGAATCAACAAAAACGCGAGTGTTGATGATGACCGACGTAAAGCGCACCTTGGGGTTCAAAACCATGGAAATCGCTTTGTGACCCCAAAACGGTGAGTAATAGTCCATGAAGCAGGTCAGAATCGACAAAAAACATGAGTGTTGATGACCAAAGCGTAAACGCACCAGGGTTCGTCAATCATGGAAATCACTCGGGACCCCAAAACAATGAGTCATGGAAATCAATTCGAAACGAGAACCAGTGTTGATGAAACGTAAGTGCACCTTGGGTTCAACAACCATGGAAATCGCTTTGGGACCCCCAAACGGTGAGTAATAGTCCATGAAACGGGTCAGAATCGACAAAAACAGTGAGTGTTTATGACCGAAACATAAACGCACCCGAGGGTTCGTCAATCGTGGAAATCACTCCGGGACCCCAAAACAATGAGTAATAGTCCATGAAACGGGCCAGAATCGGCCAAAACTGCGAGTGTTGATGACCGACACGTAAGCGCACCTTGGGGTTTAACAACCATGGAAATCGCTTTGGGACCCCAAAACGGTGAGTAATAGTCCAGGAAACGGGTCAGAATCGACAAAAACCGCGAGTGTTGATGGCCGGACACGTAAGCGCACCTTGGGTTCAACAACCATGGAAATCGCTTTGGGACCCCAAAGCGGTGAGTAATAGTCCATGAAAGCAGGTTAGAATCGACAAAAACAGTGAGTGTTGATGACCGAAAGCGTAAAGCGCACCGGGGTTCATCAATCATGGAAATCACTCCGGGACTCCAAAACAATGAGTAATAGTCCATGAAACGGGTCAGAATCGGCTAAAACTATGAGTGTTGATGACCGACACGTAAGCCCACCTTGGGGTTCAACAACCATGGAAATCGCTTTAGGACCCCAAAACGGTGAGTAATAGTCCTTGAAACGGGTCAGAATCGACAAAAACCATGAGTGTTGATGACCGACACGTAAGCGCACTTTGGGGTTCAACAACCATGGAAATCGCTTTGGGACCCCAAAATGGTGAGTAATAGTCCAGGAAATGGGTCAGAATCAACAAAAACAGCGAGCATTGATGAACGAAACGTAAACGCACCGGGGTTCGTCAATCATGGAAATCACTCGGGACCCCAAAACAATGAGTAATAGTCCATGAAACGGGCCAGAATCGGCCAAAACTGCGAGTGTTGATGACCGACACGTAAGCGCACCTTGGGGTTCAAAAACCATGGAAATCGCTTTGGGATCCCAAAACGGTGAGTAATAGTCCATGAAACGGGTCAGAATCGACAAAAACCGCGAGTGTTGATGACCGACACGTAAGCGCACCTTGGGTTCAACAACCATGGAAATCGCTTTGGGACCCCAAGCGGTGAGTAATAGTCCATGAAGCAGGTCAGAATCGACAAAAGCAGTGAGTGTTTATGACCAAAAGCGTCGCGCACCGGGGTTCGTCAATCGTGGAAATCACTCCGGGACCCCAAAACAATGAGTAATAGTCCACGAAATGGGCCAGAATCGGCCAAAACTCTAGTGTTGATGACCGACACGTAAGCCCACCTTGGGGTTCAACAACCATGGAAATCGCTTTGGGACCCCAAAACGGTGAGTAATAGTCCAAGAAATGGGTCAGAATCAACAAAAACCGCGAGTATTGATGACCGACACGTAAACGCACCTTGGGGTTCAAAACCATGGAAATCGCTTTGTGACCCCAAAACGGTGAGTAATAGTCCATGAAACGGGTCAGAATCGACAAAAAACAGCGAGCGTTGATGACCGAAACGTAAACGCACCCGGGGGTTCGTCAATCATGGAAATCACTCCGGGACCCCAAAACAATGAGTCATGGAAATCAATCCGGGACCACGAAATGGGCCAGAATCGGCCAAAACTGCGAGTGTTGATGACCGACACGTAAGTGCACCTTGGGTTCAACAACCATGGAAATCGCTTTGGGACCCCCAAACGGTGAGTAATAGTCCATGAAACGGGTCAGAATCGACAAAAACAGTGAGTGTTTATGACCGAAACATAAACGCACCCGAGGGTTCGTCAATCGTGGAAATCACTCCGGGACCCCAAAACAATGAGTAATAGTCCACGAAACGGGCCAGAATCGGCCAAAACTGCGAGTGTTGATGACCGACACGTAAACCCACCTTGGGGTTTAACAACCATGGAAATCGCTTTGGGACCCCAAAACGGTGAGTAATAGTCCAGGAAACGGGTCAGAATCGACAAAAACCGCGAGTGTTGATGACGGACATGTAAGCGCATCTTGGGTTCAACAACCATGGAAATCGCTCTGGGACCCCAAAGCGGTGAGTAATAGTCCATGAAGCAGGTCAGAATCGACAAAAACAGCGGCGTTGATGACCAAAGCGTAAGCGCACCGGGGTTCATCAATCATGGAAATCACTCCGGGACTCCAAAACAATGAGTAATAGTCCATGAAACAGGTCAGAATCGGCCAAAACTATGAGTGTTGATGACCGACACGTAAGCCCACCTTGGGGTTCAACAACCATGGAAATCGCTTTAGGACCCCAAAGCGGTGAGTAATAGTCCAAGAAAGCAGGTCAGAATCGACAAAAACCGCGAGTGTTGATGACACACATGTAAACGCACCCTGAGGTTCAACAACCATGGAAATCCCTTTGGGACACCAAAACAATGAGTAATAGTCCATGAAACGGGCCAGAATCGGCCAAAACTATGAGTGTTGATGACCGACACGTAAGCCCACCTTGGGGTTCAACAACCATGGAAATCGCTTTAGGACCCCAAAGCGGTGAGTAATAGTCCAAAAGCGGGTGGAATCGACAAAAACCGCGAGTGTTGATGACACACATGTAAACGCATCCCGAGGTTCAACAACCATGGAAATCCCTTTGGGACACCAAAATGGTGAGTAATAGTCCACGAAGCAGGTCAGAATCGGCCAAAACTGCAGTGTTGATGACCGACATGTAAGCCCACCTTGAGGGTTCAACAACCATGGAAATCGCTTTGGGACCCCAAAGCGGTGAGTAATAGTCCATGAAGCAGGTGGAATCGACAAAACAGCAATGACGTTGATGACCAAAAGCGTAAATGCACCGGGGTTAAATCAATCGTGGAAATCACTCGGGACCCCAAAACAATGAGTAATAGTCCACGAAAGCGGGCAGAATCGGCCAAAACTGTGAGTGTTGATGGCCGACACGTAAGCGCACCTTAGGGTTCAACAACCATGGAAATCGCTTTGGGAAACCAAATCGGTGAGTAATTGTCCACAAGCAGGTCAGAATCAACAAAAACCGCGAGTGTTGATGACCGACACGTAAGCGCACCTTGGGGTTCAAAACCATGGAAATCGCTTTGTGACCCCAAAACGGTGAGTAATAGTCCTTGAAACGGGTCAGAATCGACAAAAACCATGAGTGTTGATGACCGACACGTAAGCGCACCTTGAGGTTCAACAACCATGGAAATCGCTTTGGGACCCCAAAATGGTGAGTAATAGTCCGGAAATGGGTCAGAATCGACAAAAACAGTGAGCATTGATGAGCAAGCGTAAGCGCACCGGGGTTCGTCAATCAATGGAAATCACCGGGACCCCAAAACAATGAGTAATAGTCCATGAAGCGGGCAGAATCGGCCAAAACTGCGAGTGTTGATGACCGACACGTAAAGCGCACCTTGGGGTTCAAAACCATGGAAATCGCTTTGGGACCCCAAAGCGGTGAGTAATAGTCCATGAAAGCGGGTCAGAATCGACAAAAACCATGAGTGTTGATGACCGACACGTAAAGCGCACCTTAGGGTTCAACAACCATGGAAATCGCTTTGGGACCCCAAAAGCGGTGAGTAATAGTCCATGAAATGGGTTAGAATCAACAAAAACAGTGAGTGTTGATGAGCGAAGCGTAAGCGCACCGGGGTTCGTCAATCGTGGAAATCACTCCGGGACCCCAAAACAATGAGTAATAGTCCATGAAACGGGCCAGAATCGGCCAAAACTATGAGTGTTGATGACCGACACGTAAAGCGCACCTTGGGTTCAACAACCATGGAAATCGCTTTGGGACCCCAAAGCGGTGAGTAATAGTCCACGAAGCAGGTCAGAATCAACAAAAACCATGAGTGTTGATGACCGACACGTAAAGCGCACCTTGGGGTTCAAAACCATGGAAATCGCTTTGGGACCCCAAAGCGGTGAGTAATAGTCCGGAAAGCAGGTCAGAATCGACAAAACAGCGAGCGTTGATGACGAAAGCGTAAGCGCGCCCGGGGTTCGTCAATCATGGAAATCACTCGGGACCCCAAAACAATGAGTAATAGAAATCAATCCGGGACCACGAAATGGGCCAGAATCGGCCAAAACTGCGAGTGTTGATGACCGACACGTAAGCGCACCTTGGGTTCAAAAACCATGGAAATCGCTTTGGGACCCCAAAGCGGTGAGTAATAGTCCATGAAAGCAGGTCAGAATCGACAAAAACGCGAGTGTTGATGACCGACACGTAAGCGCACCTTGGGTTCAACAACCATGGAAATCGCTTTGGGACCCCAAAACGGTGAGTAATAGTCCATGAAACGGGTCAGAATCGACAAAAACAGTGAGTGTTTATGACCAAAACGTAAACGCACCCGGGGGTTCTTCAATCATGGAAATCACTCCGGGACCCCAAAACAATGAGTAATAGTCCACGAAATGGGCCAGAATCGGCCAAAACTGCTAGTGTTGATGACCGACCGTAAAACCCACCTTGGGGTTCAACAACCATGGAAATCGCTTTGGGACCCCAAAACGGTGAGTAATAGTCCAAGAAATGGGTCAGAATCGACAAAAACCGCGAGTGTTGATGACCGACATGTAAGCGCATCTTCGGGTTCAACAACCATGGAAATCGCTCTCGGACACCAAAACGGTGAGTAATAGTCCATGAAACGGGTCAGAATCGACTAAAAAAACAGCGGCGTTGATGACCAAAAAGCGTCGCGCGCACCGGGGTTAAATCAATCATGGAAATCACTCCGGGACCCCAAAACAATGAGTCATGAAAATCAATCCGGGACCACGAAATGGGCCAGAATCGGCCAAAACTGCGAGTGTTGATGACCGACACGTAAGTGCACCTTGGGTTCAACAACCATGGAAATCGCTTTGGGACCCCCAAACGGTGAGTAATAGTCCATGAAACGGGTCAGAATCGACAAAAACAGTGAGTGTTTATGACCGAAACATAAACGCACCCGAGGGTTCGTCAATCGTGGAAATCACTCCGGGACCCCAAAACAATGAGTAATAGTCCACGAAACGGGCCAGAATCGGCCAAAACTGCGAGTGTTGATGACCGACACGTAAACCCACCTTGGGGTTTAACAACCATGGAAATCGCTTTGGGACCCCAAAGCGGTGAGTAATAGTCCGAAGCAGGTCAGAATCGACAAAAACCGCGAGTGTTGATAGCGGACATGTAAGCGCATCTTGGGTTCAACAACCATGGAAATCGCTCTGGGACCCCAAAGCGGTGAGTAATAGTCCATGAAGCAGGTCAGAATCGACAAAAACAGCGGCGTTGATGACCAAAGCGTAAGCGCACCGGGGTTCATCAATCATGGAAATCACTCGGGACTCCAAAACAATGAGTAATAGTCCATGAAGCGGGTCAGAATCGGCCAAAACTATGAGTGTTGATGACCGACCGTAAGCACCTTAGGGTTCAACAACCATGGAAATCGCTTTAGGACCCCAAAGCGGTGAGTAATAGTCCAGAAAGCAGGTCAGAATCGACAAAAACCATGAGTGTTGATGACACACATGTAAGCGCACCTTGGGTTCAACAACCATGGAAATCGCTTTGGGACACCAAAACAATGAGTAATAGTCCATGAAGCGGGTCAGAATCGGCCAAAACTATGAGTGTTGATGAGCGAAACCGTAAGCGCACCTTGGGGTTCAACAACCATGGAAATCGCTTTGGGACCCCAAAGCGGTGAGTAATAGTCCAAAGCGGGTGGAATCGACAAAAACATGAGTGTTGATGACACACACGTAAGCGCACCTTGAGGTTCAACAACCATGGAAATCGCTTTGGGACCCCAAAATGGTGAGTAATAGTCCATGAAGCAGGTCAGAATCGACAAAAAACTGCGAGTGTTGATGACCGACACGTAAGCGCACCTTGGGTTCAACAACCATGGAAATCGCTTTGGGACCCCAAAGCGGTGAGTAATAGTCCATGAAGCAGGTCAGAATCGACAAAAACAGTGAGTGTTGATGACCAAAGCGTAAATGCACCGGGGTTAAATCAATCATGGAAATCACTCGGGACCCCAAAACAATGAGTAATAGTCCACGAAGCGGGCGAGAATCGGGCAAAACTGAGTGTTGATGGCCGACACGTAAGCGCACCTTGAGGGTTCAACAACCATGGAAATCGCTTTGGGAAACCAAATCGGTGAGTAATAGTCCAGAAATGGGTCAGAATCAACAAAAACATGAGTGTTGATGACCGACACGTAAAGCGCACCTTAGGGTTCAAAACCATGGAAATCGCTTTGTGACCCCAAAGCGGTGAGTAATAGTCCATGAAGCAGGTCAGAATCGACAAAAACCATGAGTGTTGATGACCAAAGCGTAAAGCGCACCCGGGGTTCAATCAATCATGGAAATCACTCAGGACCCCAAAAAATGAGTGAGAAATAGTCCGAAATGGGCGAGAATCGGCCAAAACTGAGTGTTGATGACCGACACGTAAAGCGCACCTTGGGTTCAACAACCATGGAAATCGCTTTGGGACCCCAAAGCGGTGAGTAATAGTCCATGAAATGGGTCAGAATCGACAAAAAAACAGTGAGTGTTTGATGAGCGACAGCGTAAAGCGCACCGGGGTTCGTCAATCGTGGAAATCACCGGGACCCCAAAACAATGAGTAATAGTCCATGAAACGGGCCAGAATCGGCCAAAACTGCGAGTGTTGATGACCGACACGTAAAGCGCACCTTGGGGTTCAACAACCATGGAAATCGCTTTGGGACCCCAAAGCGGTGAGTAATAGTCCATGAAGCAGGTCAGAATCGACAAAAACCGCGAGTGTTGATGGCCGGACACGTAAGCGCATCTTGGGTTCAACAACCATGGAAATCGCTTTGGGACCCCAAAGCGGTGAGTAATAGTCCATGAAAGCAGGTTAGAATCAACAAAAACAGTGAGTGTTGATGACCGAAGCGTAAGCGCACCGGGGTTCATCAATCATGGAAATCACTCGGGACCCCAAAACAATGAGTAATAGTCCATGAAGCGGGCAGAATCGGCCAAAACTATGAGTGTTGATGACCGACCGTAAGCGCACCTTGGGTTCAACAACCATGGAAATCGCTTTGGGACCCCAAAGCGGTGAGTAATAGTCCACGAAGCAGGTCAGAATCAACAAAAACCATGAGTGTTGATGACCAACACGTAAAGCGCACCTTGGGTTCAACAACCATGGAAATCGCTTTGGGACCCCAAAGCGGTGAGTAATAGTCCATGAAAGCGGGTCAGAATCGACAAAAACAGCGAGCGTTGATGAGCGAAAGCGTAAGCGCACCGGGGTTCGTCAATCATGGAAATCACTCGGGACCCCAAAACAATGAGTAATAGAAATCAAAGCGGGACCACGAAATGGGCAGAATCGGCCAAAACTGCGAGTGTTGATGACCAAACACGTAAAGCGCACCTTAGGGTTCAAAAACCATGGAAATCGCTTTGGGACCCCAAAGCGGTGAGTAATAGTCCATGAAAGCAGGTCAGAATCGACAAAAACATGAGTGTTGATGACCGACACGTAAAGCGCACCTTGGGTTCAACAACCATGGAAATCGCTTTGGGACCCCAAAGCGGTGAGTAATAGTCCATGAAGCAGGTCAGAATCGACAAAAACAGTGAGTGTTTATGACCAAAACGTAAACGCACCCGGGGGTTCTTCAATCGTGGAAATCACTCCGGGACCCCAAAACAATGAGTAATAGTCCACGAAATGGGCCAGAATCGGCCAAAACTGCTAGTGTTGATGACCGACACGTAAACCCACCTTGGGGTTCAACAACCATGGAAATCGCTTTGGGACCCCAAAACGGTGAGTAATAGTCCAAGAAATGGGTCAGAATCGACAAAAACCGCGAGTGTTGATGGCCCGACACGTAAGCGCATCTTGGGTTCAACAACCATGGAAATCGCTTTCGGACCCCAAAGCGGTGAGTAATAGTCCATGAAACGGGTCAGAATCGCCAAAAACAGCGAGCGTTGATGACCGAAACGTAAACGCACCCGGGGGTTCGTCAATCATGGAAATCACTCCGGGACCCCAAAACAATGAGTCATGAAAATCAATCCGGGACCACGAAATGGGCCAGAATCGGCCAAAACTGCGAGTGTTGATGACCGACACGTAAGTGCACCTTGGGTTCAACAACCATGGAAATCGCTTTGGGACCCCCAAACGGTGAGTAATAGTCCATGAAACGGGTCAGAATCGACAAAAACAGTGAGTGTTTATGACCGAAACATAAACGCACCCGAGGGTTCGTCAATCGTGGAAATCACTCCGGGACCCCAAAACAATGAGTAATAGTCCACGAAACGGGCCAGAATCGGCCAAAACTGCGAGTGTTGATGACCGACACGTAAACCCACCTTGGGGTTTAACAACCATGGAAATCGCTTTGGGACCCCAAAACGGTGAGTAATAGTCCAGGAAACGGGTCAGAATCGACAAAAACGCGAGTGTTGATAGCGGACATGTAAGCGCATCTTGGGTTCAACAACCATGGAAATCGCTCTGGGACCCCAAAGCGGTGAGTAATAGTCCATGAAGCAGGTCAGAATCGACAAAAACAGCGGCGTTGATGACCAAAGCGTAAGCGCACCGGGGTTCATCAATCATGGAAATCACTCGGGACTCCAAAACAATGAGTAATAGTCCATGAAGCGGGTCAGAATCGGCCAAAACTATGAGTGTTGATGACCGACCGTAAGCCCACCTTGAGGGTTCAACAACCATGGAAATCGCTTTAGGACCCCAAAGCGGTGAGTAATAGTCCAGAAAGCAGGTCAGAATCGACAAAAACCATGAGTGTTGATGACACACATGTAAGCGCACCACGAGGTTCAACAACCATGGAAATCCCTTTGGGACACCAAAACAATGAGTAATAGTCCATGAAAGCGGGCAGAATCGGCCAAAACTATGAGTGTTGATGACCGAAACCGTAAGCCCACCTTGGGGTTCAACAACCATGGAAATCGCTTTAGGACCCCAAAGCGGTGAGTAATAGTCCAGAAAGCAGGTGGAATCGACAAAAACCATGAGTGTTGATGACACACATGTAAGCGCATCTGAGGTTCAACAACCATGGAAATCCCTTTGGGACACCAAAATGGTGAGTAATAGTCCACGAAACGGGTCAGAATCGGCCAAAACTGCGAGTGTTGATGACCGACATGTAAGCCCACCTTGGGGTTCAACAACCATGGAAATCGCTTTGGGACCC